>DWMY01000624.1:0-21538 GCA_018249775.1 Heliconius hecalesia formosus | reverse complement strand
TTTGTTCTTTTTCGTTTCATTCTACTCCCTGTAGTTTCATCTGTGTATTATCTGTCAATCACTCAGTGTCAAAAGTATTTCTCTCTCTTATATAAAAATGTGTTTCATCGTTGCAGGTGTTTTTTTTAAAATACACAATTGACGCCTGAACATCGTTAGCGGCGGCGGCGATTGCTTTTTATATTTGTCCGGCGTCGGCGAGTGTACGTATAATACCTAGTATATGTACACATTGAAGGCAGTCATGACGCAGAGGCACAATGGTGCCAATCTACGGGATACAGCGTGAAGCTAAAAAAAATTCTTTTCCTTCACCTTCCAGAGCGATGATACTAGAGCGAAGAGATTAACATATTAAATATTGTATTTCTTCGAATGGGAATTGAGCGCGCAACCTGTCGCGTTTACAGTCACATGCTTGTGTCCTGCGCTACCACCGGTCTTATTTTTTTTAATTAAATCAAATATATTTTCGCTTAGAGGACGGTCTAACTTGTAAATGTTGAGATTTCACATTTTTATGACGTATGGAGAGTTAATCTTTCTTTCTGTTAAGCAGAAAGAAAGATTAACTCTCTATAAGTAGGCGGACGCGTCAAATAAACACGGGTCTAAAGAAATGTCACGAGAGGGCAAAAGAGAATACTTAATGTTTCAGCTAACGGTGCCTCCTCCCTACATCTACACCTACGCTACGAGGATACTTTGAACTACTAAGCGAAATTTTAAATCTAAAATAATGATGTGTGTAAAAATTGTTGCAAATTATATCATATGTTTAGAATAGATTACAATCATTTTCTTTCAATAATCTTCGTAGACGTCGTGTATAATGTAAAATGTCTGATCTTACATGAAATGGTTGTGGGCTCGACGTCCACTTGGGGGAGAGAATAATTTTAAAACATTTTCTTTCCTTCACTCTAATTAGACTAACATTTGATCTAGACTATTGATGTATTCCAACATCTCTCTAAACGCTCTCTCTGAACTGGTAGAAACAGAACTACTTTACTGTAAAAAGCTTTTAAAAGCTCATTGTATAATTTATTTGATCAAAAGTCAAACTCAAATCGAAAGTCCTCTCATGAGAGACATGACACAAGAATAATGGCATAAGTTTAAATTTTTATAACGGAGAATACTAAAAAGAGTTATATAGTTAAAAAGTTATAGTTATATCAATCATCAATATTTTTTTTCTTTTTTCTTCTTCCTCCTGGCATTAATCCCGGTAAATGTTGCCGGGGTATGTCTTCCTGCTTAACGTACTCCACTTTACACGATTTGTAACGTTCGCGGTGTTTAGTCCATTGGATCTTATGTCATGCATCACGATATCCAACCAGCGCTTCCTTGGGCATCTAGGAGGTCTAACTCCAGGGACAGACATAGCTAGGCACTTCAATCCGACATAGTTCCTAGGCCGGTGCGCAACATAGCTCTACTATCTCAGACGCTCTTGGATCTTATCGGCTACGTCACGGACCCCAAGACTACCTCGAATGTATGTGATACGCATGGGGTCAGACCGCGTTACGCTGCACATCGACCTCAGTATCTTCATTTCCGTAACGTAAAGCTCCTTAGTGTGCCGAGATACTGCTGACCAACATTCGGTGCCATATAAGAAGAAATTGGATATAGCTACGTTTCATCTGCTTACCCTCCATACTAGCCATTGTTGTAAAACAAGAACTACAAGAAAATACTAATATTAAAATTATAAATTTATATAAAATAATTAAATTAAAACTGTGTTTCAATTTTGAAATGAAAATTAATTAAATTACAACGGATAGCTTTATTAGATACAAAATATTAATTTCAACAATATTTTGATCAATAGATTGTTAAATAAAGTAACGAGAGAGGGTCGTTTACTTCCATGAATACTGGCAGGATTTTTAAAACGATTTATTACAATTTATATTTTATATGGAATATAGTCTTAATCAATATTTCTGTAAAACCCTTAATTCATTGTTATTCGAAATGGAGGCTCCCTCCGAACAAACAATGTAAATAATAAATAGCTATGGATGGACTTACGAATGGTGATATCAAATATACCGACAGACGGCCTACCTACTTGTGTGACGGCCTACGACTTTTGTCCCTACACTCAGGGACACAAGTTTCCAACGAGCTCAACGGTGAGAAACACTGCTCTAAACTCTACAGCTACTGTACAATAGTATTCGTTTGTGTGTAGGGACTTCGAGCTCTTATATGTTATAAATTAAATTTTGTGTACATTGTTGCTATTTAAAGTTGAGTTCTTATTAGTAACAAGTTCAAATTAAAAAAATACTTCTGTGTCGGATAATCCATTTATAGAGCTAAACCTGCGGGCTATATCAAGTTAAGTGTCATTTGTCAGTCACAATTCTTGATAATTCCCATTTGACCGCGGTCACAAAATGCAGGTGGAGACAAAATCATGTATATTAAATAAAAAAAAATTATATTACTTAAAATTTTTATTTGTTTCTTAAAACAGTATACTAGTAGTAGTATTTAAGTGTTTCAAGGCCAAGGAGTTGTAAAGTAATGTCTCCAGAATTTTTTTGAAAGTGAGGAACGAAAGTGTCTAAAAGTAGTGCCTTAATAGTAGTTCCCCAGGTAGGGGGTACCTGGGGATTTACTATTAAGGCACTACTTTTGTCCTACTATAAATAAAATAAATGTTGGCAAAAAGTATTATCTAATTGTGTTTGATCCCCATTCGAGGCGATAATTGTAATCTATTAAATATAATAATAGCAAGATGTTCCATTTTACATTTTAATTAATTTCTTCATTAAGAACTGCAAAACCAACCAGCTGTCGACGAAAATTAATATATCCAAGGTCTGTGCCGACGGTCTGTGACGAGTAATTACGACTTAACTTATTAATACTAAACTGCTGCTACGAGTATAGTGTATCCCGCATATAGCAGGGCAGGCAGAAGGAACTTAGTGTGTGTCTTACACTTCGTTCTCCACTTTCGGAAAAAATATATTAATACTTATTTAGAATACCCGATCCTGGTCGGTTCCAGGAGGCGCGGGTTCGAGTCCCGCCTCGTTCAAATGTTTATAAGTTTTCTAAACAAATATTTTTCTTTTATAGTTAGCGTCTCTATTTGAGCTTTTAGTAGAAACGTGACTTTTGTCAAGAAAATGAAATTTAGATTAAAATGAAATTGAATTTTAATGTCGTAAATAATGAATGTTTTGAAAAACTAAGCAACTTTATAACCACCACTGCAAACGACGGACTCATTTGTAATTCCGACTAATCCATACCTATATTATAAATTCGAAAGTAACTCTGTCTGTCTGTCTGTCTGTCTGTCTGTCTTTTACGCAATCAGGGCCAAACCGCAAATTCAATTGTAATAAAATACTCATATAGAGATACTTGAGGGTCTTGGGATGAACATAGGATACTTTATTTTCTCATATTTGCAATATTTTCGATATATACTAAGATATTAAAATACGTTTCAATTTAACATGTAATTTATTCTTTCATATTAATAACAACCGCCGCTTAGCAACCATTGCTAGGCAACAAGGAATTATGTCGTTTTAAGAAAAGGTCGCTCAAAATGAGCTTCCTGAACGCTTACATGGCGTGCGCTGACTCAACTTTATGAGACATATAAAAACGTTGTTTTACAAAAATATTGTCTTTTAAAAAATCTATTAAAAAGTCCACGATGATGTATGTTTATCTCTGAAGGTAAGATTAATATTTTACTTTGGTTACGTTTACTTATTATTTTTGTTCATTTAAATTAGTTAGATTATTGTCCAATGATAAGAATTTTCTCTACTCATTATTCTTTTTCGGATTATTATGATCATTTAAGCTTATATTTTTTTACCAAAACTATAAAAACTGAAAACAATTTCATAAATATATTTAATAAGCATTCGTAAAGTTAAGCGAGCGAAGCCGCGTCCGGGTCCGCTAGTATTATTATATTTATATAATTTATTATATCAAGCACTGTCGCGTAGTTCCCTGTTACTGCGCAAAATTTAAAGTAACAGAGGACGCAAGACGCAGATACCTGACGACGCGATCTGTCTTGTCAGAACGATTACATCTGACATATATGTAGGTGCCTTGGGGAGTGTAAATGAGTGAGGGAGTGCACTATGAGAATATTTCCCCAAATTCCAACGAGAACAAGAAAAATGTAACTTTACATTTCGTTCGTCCACGAACAAGACGCGGGTTCATCTCATTTAGTATATTGCCATTAGGACGCTCTACATAGTACACAATACGCTGTACACATTAACGACAACACGCACTGTCTCTTCAATCGAATTCCATTCATAGCTTAAAAGCTTTGATTAATTGCAATTTCACGAGCTTTGGAAATAAGGCTGAATTAGTATTTTTGTTTCTAAGTAATCCGAAAGTCCCCTCTTCGGCTCCCGTACTTACAGATTTATATATTTTTCAAATACCAAATTAAACTTTGTTTCTGACATTAGCAGCCTCCCACCTTTTCCCCCATAGCAAAGCGGAGACCTAGTGTTAAGACACTCAGTTGCCCAAACACCGCCAAGTTTTTAGTTCAAGACATTGAGTGTTGAGTAACGGAACTCAATTTTTATCAGATCAAAAATAAATTAAATATAATTCCACTGCACCACGATAGCCTAAAGCAGAGCCTGAGCATATGTGATAATCTTTAGCAAAGTTGTTGTACTTCTGAGTTACGGTAAGAATATATTATATTCATAACAAAAATAAATAAATAAATAAATCAGCTTCACGCTGTATCCCGCACACAGCAGGATAGGCAGAGGGAACCTAGTGTTAAGACACTCCGTTCCCCACTTTCTGCCGAATTTTGGAGGTATTGCGTGTTGAGTGGCAGAACCCTACGCCGCGCTTGTCCTCGACACCAGAGCGAAGAAATGGAAATATAAATTTAAGTAAATATTTCATCTCCTCGAGTGGGGATCGAACCCACAACCAGTCGGTTTTACAGTCACACTTTGTGCCACTGCGCCATGACCGGCCTCTATATTCATAACAACTATTCATTAATAGTTTTAAAACTGATCGTGACGTCAGTAATTTTTTTTGCAATCATTATATATCAAATTACAATAATTATAAACATCAAAGGCAACACTATCCACAGTTATAGATTCGTCGACAGTTAAAGACGATTATGACGTTATTAAATGTTTTTTTCTACCTCATTCAATACAGTGATACATATTATCATCCGTACATATTGTTTAATTTATTCTCAACATTTTTAATGACATTGATGTTTCTTTCGTTAAAGTCTCCTGCGCTAATAAGTTGTAAATTTATATAAATTTACAGTTGTGACAGTAAAAATGAAGTAATATTATTATGAGAATATTATTCATAAGGAAACGGATGAAAAAAATATTGACAAGAGCCATTGAAAACATATAACAACTCGGAAATGGTTATTTAAAAAAATAAAAAATTAAATACAAATAATTCACTTAATGATTATTGCGTACTTGTTTCGAGACTAACATTTTTACTAAATCAAAATCAGGTTGAATTCTATGTAATGTAGTATATGAAAATAAGAAGAAGCTTCACGCTGTATCACGCTCAAAGCAGGGCAGGCAGAGTGATTCTATTGTTAAGACACTCCGTTCCGAACTTTCCTTCAAATTCTGAAGGTGTTGCGTGTTGAATTTCTCGAAATTCTTACGGGAACCAAGTTTTCCAGGTCAGTTGTAGCGCACAGGGACAGAAAAATGTGTCTGTAAATGAGACAGGTTGTGAGAAATGAAATTGTCTCAATGAGAACGGAGTGTAATAACACTAGATTCCCACTCTGCCCACTGCCTAAGTTAAAAAAAAGTTTTCAAAGTAAAAACCCGCGCATATAAAGTTGCGGGCGACGACTACTGTATAGTAACTATATAAGTAATGATATAACTTGTATCTCATCAACTCTCTGTCGACAGCTACCTACATATTCATGTCACACGACCGAGTCGATCCCTGCTATTGAAATATGAATATTGACACTCGCCCGTCGCGGCGCGCGGGACACCACGCCACCAACTAACTAGCGTAATGGAGTGCAATCAATGTACAAAACTATGTTGCGAACAAGGTTGAACATCTAGATCTCGGGTCGAGTCTTACTTCCATATAACATAGCTAAACTAATATTATAAACCTGAATAGTTTTGTTGGTTGAATGCGTTAAGCTTAGGAACTGGTACAGGTACTGGTTTGTATTGAAAAATATGTTTTGTATAGTATAGTCTATATCGAAACGGTTAACGTGATGTGAGCGGTGTCCGAATGTCAACAGAATAGTTACCGGTACGATCCTTATTTTGAGGTTAAGCGATTTTTTTTACTATTACCAAGATTAGTGTCTTTATATGCATATATGTGTTTTTATTGTGACCCGAACAAAACTTATTTACCAAACAATCAGCATTCAGCCCTCGTCTACAACATATATGTATACTTAAAAAAGATCAATAAGAGAGCGAAGGGACCTGCGTATTTTTGAATGCCCTGATAAAATGAAAGATACGTAAAAGGAAAGAGCTTCATACTTCGTCTACCAAATGTTATGGGCACCCCGCACTATACTTCGCACATAGCAGAGGCAGGCAGGTGGGCAGAGGGAACCTTATGCTTAGAATATTGCGTGTAATGGCGGCCTTAAGTGATCACTTGAAGGCAACCATTTAAAGTGCATGGCTTAATTTATTTTATTTTCATTTCCCCTCTCTGGAAGACAAAGCGCGGCGTTGTAGCTCGCCACCCAACACGCTGTCTCTAAATGCCCTCCTTCTGCTAACCTTGTTATCCGAGGAAAACCATTACACTGTTTTTTATGCACATACATACCTATCTATATTTATTTGATAGGTACAATTTTAAAACATATAACGTATTAAAAAAAAATCAAATTAATTTTAAAATGAACTTTTAATTAAATATAAGCGAGTCAACCGCGAGACGCGATTCGACGTTAATTACGACTCCTACATACTCCGCGTGACTCACGTACTCGTACAACGCGACGCTGTCGGCGGACTAATAGGAATATTTAATTTTACTATATTTTTTTTCAGCAGGGCAGGCAGATGAAGTCTAGTTTGAAGACACTCCGCTCTCGTGGCCACTTCGCTTGAGAGGCGGAACTCAACACCGCCCTCAAGAATTAAACCCACAATCTTTATCATCGTCATCATACCCCTCGTGCCCCACGACTGGTCTCAATTAATAATAATTGAGTAGCTAAAGAGGCTACTCAACTTTTAAATTTTTTAATGTTTCTTTAAGTTCGTTCGTAAAGCTTCGCTCTTTATCCCGTCCAGCAGGCCATGCAGAGCGAATCTAGTGTTTAAAGTATCCGCTCAATTTTTGAGCAGGACTCGACGCCGCGCTTTGTTTTCGAGGGCAGAATTGCTTTAAAATGAAGAATAAACCTCTACATTATACAGATAGTAATACCCGAGTGAGGGGCGAGTGGGAGAGATATGCAATTAAAATTCACTTTGAAACTTAATTTATAACTGTGAGAGTGAACTTTTAACTTATTGCTGCCGTTTATTGACAAAGTTTTCATGTTGTTAATATATTTTATATTATGAATGATACTTATTAAATATTTTAGTTGTAGACAAAATAAAACAGATTCATTGTTAACAGAGGGAACCTTGTTTTAAAACACTCCGTTCTCCACTTTCTGCCGTAATTCGAAACATTGTATTTTTTTCTCGCCACCTCGTAAGTAATTTATTTAAAGGGATCGAACTTACAATCACCACGCTTACAGTCAGACGCTTTTATCATGTCACGACGGACTCTACATTTAATAGAGTAATATTAGGTATTTGGTTGTTAAGTAAATATCTAATTATAATTTTATATTTGAAAGAAATGCCGTATTGAATTTCGCCATTTATTTAGTTTTACTACAAAAAATATATATATTTTTGGCTTCACTCTGCATCCCATATGTAACAGAGTAGATAAAGGTTACCTAGTGCTAAAACACTCTGTTCCCGAAGCGGCGCCAAATCTTTGAGTTTATTAAGTGGCGAAATCCCACACTGCGCTATGTCTTGTTGCCAGACCACCACATAAATGGAACCTTTCCTACAACATCATTACTATTCCGTTGCATAATTCTTTCTCTGTTATAATAACATACTATATAAAAAAAATTCAGTAGCATAGTAAAATTAATAATTTTAATAGTCTTATTAATTCTATGCCCCAATTGTAGGGTCGGCAGCAAAGCTAATTGAATGTAACAAAAACCTTGAGCGAAGCTCGTAATTTATAAACAATTTGTCACCCCTTGTTTATTTTATGTGGAGCGCATTTAAATGTTACGTTTCTATTCCTTGACTAATCGAGCTTATACAAATATATTTTTTAGCATCACGCTGTATTCTCGCATACAGAAGGGTAAGTAGAGGGAACCTTGTGTTAAGTCACTACGTTTTCTAATTTCTATACAACTTTTCAAAATATTGCATGTTATTTGGCGGTGCTAATCGCCGCGCTTTAAAAAAAAAATATAGGAGCTGAAGTAACAAATGTACATCAATCTATACTTATTGTAACGGATCGGTGTCTGTATGTGGAAGATATACAAGAAAAAATGTTATAGGAGACCTTTATTAATGTAATAGTACCCAAAACAATAATTTTTAAAATGTTGTCTGGTTGTCTGTTTGTTTGTGCGTTTGTTATCGCTAATCTCAGAATTGGCCTAACCGATTTATGTATCCGGGATACAGCGCGAAGATGATTTGATTTGGTTTAATATTTTTACTTTCTAAAAAAAGTAATTTTATGCAACTGTTATTTCTAATTGGCCAAATCTTTAGTTTTCAATGTCAATATAAATTTTGTTGTTTAATATTGCTTGTAAATTATTATTTGTATGTTGATAGAAAATAACTCGAGACTACATATATGATTATAAAATAAACCGAGATTTCAAGATTTTAGATTAAGATTCTCCAATGTAAATTGAGACCCTCTAACTCAGCCACGTATTGTTTAAAATTTCTCAATGATAGATAGAGGTTTGTGAAGCGATATATATATAATCTATGTTTTAACCCGGATTTTTTGTGGAATCGGAATTTATGTGGAAAAAACTACATTTGTGAAATAACTAAACTAAAAAACTAAACTTTTCTATGAAATATGATAATCAAATTAATTCCCAAAACTGCCTGTGAAAAATACAGTGGGAGGTAAAAAAAAGTAATAATAGAAAATTGTTTCAGTAGACAGTAGCGTTAACGTGTGAATTCGGTAACGTTTGCGTGTGCCATGCGGTCGGAAGTTATTGGTTTATCGAAGCTTCTGTATCAAAACCCCAGGAGCTGAGCGGTCGCCCGGAGGATACCCGCGTTACTTTATTCTAACCTTATTTGTAGGTTTAAGTAGGTGTCCTTGGTTTATTTGGCACCGTGCCTATATGTAATTGTGACGGTTGTGTGTTCGATTGCCTCTAGGCGGAATGAATTATTTTCCTTTCCTATTGTCTTGAAAATTTCTTGACTTTAGGTCCTTATCCTATCCTGTTGTATGAGTGGTACCGCGTGAAGCTACTTAATATGGAACTTGATTTTAAATACTTGATTTATAATAATATATTAAAAAGTAACATGTAAAAAACTAAAAAGGTGGTAAATCATTTTCTATTTTTTGAGACCTACTTAGTTATACACATAATATATTCTACAGTAAATAAAAAATTAAAAATGTAAGCCAAAAATTAATAATAAGAACCTTACGTTACTGAGTGACTGACAGAAAATACTCAGAAAAATCAAGTGGATTCAGAAAGTTGAAAGTTGGCATCAAGGTAGGTAAGATGTGAGAAAATATCATAAAGCAGGATAAGTATAAATCTGTTAACATCCGCAGCATCCCAGCAGCCCCCCGCTGACAACCGACTTCAATGCTATCAGTATTTCCCACACGATCGGCTAATAATTTGCCAAACTTATTTCGTAAAATAAATCTTCCAACGCGAGGTGTTTCTTCATATAAATGGCTAGATTTTCTTACACCTTCAGTTTGTTCGTTGAATTTTCTTTTATTTTATTTACCTGTTTATGTTGAGCTTTACTGTTCAACAACTATTGAAAGCTTATTGATTAAAGTACTTCATATATCAGGTCTTCACGAGCACAGTCGTGGCGTAGGGGCATAGGCGTGTAATGTGACAGATTGTGGGTTCGATCTCCACACGAGGAAATGAAATATTTAATATTTTCATTCCTTCTCTTCGCCCTGGTGTCGGAGCAAAGTGGTGCGTTGAGTGCATCGACCGCGGGCGACCTCGTCACATCATCATCGATAAATGGAAAGTTATAGATACACTCTATATATATATCATAGAAAATATATTCTAATCAATATTTTTAGTTAATTTCCCACACAATGAATACAAAGGCCCGCAAATTTAAGTTTGTCATCATTTATACTTCACTTCCCGTTGACCCCGAGTCGTGAAATTGATAAGAATAATACTTATTTAGAAAACGTATAAAAATTTAAACGTAGCGGGACTCGCACTGGCGCCTTCTGGAAACCGACCAGGCGGTCTTTCTTTTGGTTCGAGTCCCGCTACGTTCAAATTTTTATACGTTTTCTAAATAAGTATTTTTCTGTCCTAAGTGTGGAATAACACTTAAAAAATGTTAAAAAAATATTGGATAAGAATAGTTCGGTGGGCGAAGTCGACTCGCGTTTGATCAGTTTTTTTTTTAAATAATATAGTTATTGAATCAAAAGAAACAAATTAAAAATAGATGCATATAAAATATACTTGTTTATCTAGTGGGAGACAAAACTCCTATATTTATATACTATATTAATATGTGGAAATCCGTCGCGTGGAAACTGAAGACCGGTTACTCTTCCTTTCTCTTTGGTTAAACAAATACTTTTCCAGTTTGTATAATATTATCACTTTGTACAGTTTCACGCTATATTACCAAGTCTAAAACCTAGTGTTAAGAAATTTCGTTTAGGAAATGAAAATACTTTATTCCCTGTCAGGGAATTGAACCTACAACCGTCACGTTTAGAGTCGGTCGCATTCATCATATATCTACTGATTAAAGTAAAGTCCTGCCTGGGCCAACACGAATCAAACCTAAGACTTTTGGATTTTTTACAAGCAATTTTAGCAAATAGCCTAAAGCAATATAATATATGACGATCTTCTAAGTACAAAGATATTTAGATTGTCCTCATAGCGACATACTTTGCGATGACGTCAGACGGTTAGAAAACGCCATCAATACTTGCTTTCATCTTGTAGAAGCTTATGGAGGCTGTAAAGGCGGAGACGGTAACTTGATTTACCTCAATATATTAGGAAATTACTTCGGAATATTTACTTTTACTTCGTATCTCTATCTCCTTCGTATTAGTTGTTTTATCGTATTTGAAGTGAAAACGTGTTGTTTTTGTTTAGATTTCGGTTACATATTATTTAAGATAACGATAAAAAAAATGGTATTTTTTTGAGCTATTCTGAAATTGTTATTTTTAGTGTTATAATTTTTTTTATATTCACTCTCACTCTGTACCCCGCATATAGCAGCTATGTAGACAGGACCTAATGCTAGGACACTCCGTTCCCAACGCACCGCCTAATTCAAGATATAGCGTGATGAGTCGTATAAATCAACGCCGCGCTTTGACTTATTAACACAAGGAGGAAACAAGAAAAATATCTATTTACCCGAACTCACCAGTGCTGCGCTTACTCTGCCACTGCACCGCTGCGCGCGTGACGGCGGCTACGTGATGTTGGCATCGGGGCGATTAAAATTTACTTATTTTGTCCTTCGCTTCCAGCCAACGTAGTGGGCGTAGTCTCTATCTAACAATAGCTACGCTCTGCTCTCAACTTCTCTTACCTATTACAGTATATCTTGTGTTACGTGGCGTAAATAGACGTCGTCATTTAATTTTTTATTATACATATCGAGTTAAATTTACAATCATAACTTCTAAACTAATATTATAAAGCAGATAAATAGATTTGGTCAAATGCGGTAATCTGAAGAACAGAATTTGGAAGAAAATGCATTTGAGAGAGGGTAGGAATATGATTAAAAGAGATTATTAAAGGTTGTAATCTTTTAGCTCTGGAACCTTGTTTCCACTGGCAAGTGACACTGGACTAAATGGACTAAATCGGCCATAATGAATGCGTCGTAAGAAGAAGAGACAAGACTTTCAAGAAATATCTCAAAGTATTGAAATAATTAATATTCATGCGGCAGCTATATTTTTGTCCATTTATAGTCCATTATCGAGGAAGGCTAATGTCTATAAATGTGGTCAGTTATCTCGGTCACATATCTCATTCTATCATATGTAATATCAATCTTATTTGGCCACGGGAGCGAAGCCGCAGAAAAAAGCTAGCTTAATAAAATAATGTTAATTTAACAAAGATTGTTAGTTATAAACGTTGTAAGAACAATATTGAATCTTATACATTTTTAATAAATTCAAATTCAATTTGGACAGAACCAAATACAAATATTTGCGAATGAACGTGCTTTCACTTTACTGAATAGTATAAGTGCTTCAATATTTAGACAAAAGGAAAACTGTTGCCTATTTATCATCCGTTTGATATATTGCGTAGCTCAACACTGTGATTGTGTAGTGAAAATAGATTGAGAATATATTTATAAGTTCAATTAAATTATCGTGATGCCAGTCGTGACGTAGGGGCACATGATCGCGACTGTAAACGCGACAGGTTGCGGGTTCGATTCCCATTCGGGGAAATAAAATATTTAATGTTTTCATATTCTCACTTTGGTAATAAGGCAAACTGAACTGCCTTAATGAGAATGTAGTGTCTCATTACTAGGTTCCCGAGTTCCCTCTGCCTACTCTACTATGTGCGAAATACAGCGAGAAGTTAAAAAAATATTCTCACAATAGAAGATCAGACTGAAACAAAACTCAACCTCAATCGGCTTGGCCAATCAATTATAATAAATACCATCGTCCTGATAGAAATTATGTTATTTACTAACCAATATAAAAAGGGATTATCTCACATCATTTAAAATATTGACGCTATTCAATTTAAAAATTAAAGTAAAAAAACTTTTTAGAAAGTATAATTTTTTTTTTTTAAATTGTTACTATCAACTAATAGTTCAAATGCTTGTCGAGAGATTTAAGTCACCATATTTATTTAGTTTCTCTACCTAGTTATTATTTTAATTTACTTGTTTATCTATACATGTAAATTCCTAGAAATCGAACCAGCACTTATTGCATTCAGTCAGATGATGTCTCACTGTGCCTCGACAGTCTCTTTAAAGGCAGTCGAGTGAAAGCAATAGATGTAGATGAAGAAGATAAATGATGCAAGAGTGAGTGTAAAATAAGATGAGGGTGGACGGCAGTTGCGCGCAGACAATTAATCCTTATTTTGTAATGTAATGTTATCAGTTACCAGACCGAAAATATATTACGTTAATAAATTTCTACATTATCTATACTATTTTTGCGATTAATAAGACTATCAAAGCCACTAAATGATCGTGAAAATTAACCTATAAACGGCTAAACTATCTGGTTTTATCTGTATATCACGGGTCACGTTTTAGACTACCTTATCAGGTTGAGAAATGGACAGGATTTTTGTATGAAAAATTAGAGGTAGCCCTCGTCAATGTCGAATATAAGATAAATCTTCTTGACCTAGTAATCTTATAGTAGATTATAACCGCTTCCATAATTGCCAGGTATATAAATAACAACTTAGCCACATTTTCTAAAAATATTATTATTTTAAAACACTGGGTTGGCATTGGGTTCCACCATTCTGCAAACTCGATCCACCGCCGTAGGCCAGGGGATAGAAGAAGGCGCATCTTCAAGTCCTCCTACCTTAGAGGAGCTACTATGTGGTGATCCTCCTGTAATTCATCGCGGCTGCGGGTGCACTAGTAGAAACCCTAGGGCACCCTAAAGGCGACGGTGGCTCGCAATAGGTGGACCTTACCCTGAGGTATCGTAGTAGTATGCACAAGCGATCCTGCTGCCCGCGAAGCGAGCCCGCTGGGTTTTAATGGGTTCACCATTCATCATATACTGTCTCGAAACTGAGTAAAAAAATCGGTGATAGAGTGAAGGAACAAAAATAGGATAAGAAGAGAAATAGAAGTAGAGTCTAATTAAGTTATTTATGTATTTCATCCTCGTATCCAAATACCCATCAACAATAATCCACAAAGCTGTTGAAATAAAAAGATATAGTAATTTAATGGAGAAGACTGCTGGAAACTTTCCACCATCTGGTACCCACTTATAAAAATAATATAAGTCTTAAACCAACTACACTAGAGGGCAAGATATTGTCAGCTTATTCTGCAAGAATATAAGGCAGTCCTATAAGAATTTTAAAAATGTTGGTAGTAGCTTAATATAATAATTATGTCAACTTATAAACTGAAGTGTCCTCAGTCTATTCGTGACCACAAAGTGAGTGGCGCAGCTCAAGGCCGCACTTTATTTTGCTACTGAAACGAGCAAATGAAAATAATTAGTTTCTCCGAGTGAGAATCAAATCCACAACCATCGCTTTTGTAGTCACTGTTACTGTACCTGCTTTTGAATTTTATTTATCCACTTAAAATACAATGTATATAATCAACAAAGAAGACTATGCGTTAATTTATGATTTTTAAAATAAATTCATAAATTAAGACACACATCGTCCTCGTCGTCATCCTGGAAGACACTCCGAAGCCATGAATTCCACCGCTCAACACGACAATATCCTTAAAATTACGCAGTGTATGGAGAACAGACTCCTGTCGGAATCGGGCAGCACACAACTACGCCAAATGATACTATCATTAAATGCGGCAAGTAAAGAAGTTGGACTGGAAATGAACTTATCCAAAACAATGCTCATGACCAATAGTACAGAGGTAACCATATATGTGGACAATGAATTACTCTAATATACAGATAAGTACGTTTATCTAGGGCAACAAATTGGCTTCGACAGAAGGAACAAGGAGTGGGAAATGGAAAGACGCACACAAAGCACCTGGAACAAATAATGGAGTATGAAAGACATTTTTAAAAGCAATCTACCAGTTAAGATAAAAACGAAAGTTATGTCTTCTAGTCTTCTACCGTGCCTTATATATGCATGTCAGACTTGGAAGTACACCAACAAAATCAAAAACAAACAAATCGTTACCTGCCAGCGAGGTCTCGAGCACAGTATGTTAAATATCCGCAGACGCCAAAAAGTTAGGCACACAAAAATAAAAAACATCCTAAAGTCCACAGATGCACTAATCCACGCACGAACACTAAAGTGGGGGTAGGCGGGGCATGTAGCACGCGTACAAGACAATAGATGGACTAAAAGAATAACCACGTGGAGAGGTCCAAGAGGCAAGAGACGTATAGGGAGATCTCACACGAAGTGGCAAGACGATATACTTAAAGTAGCTGGCTCAAACTGGATTCAAGTCGCCCAGGACAGACAGTCGTGGTCTCTTTTGGAGGAGGCCTTCACCCGAAGAGGGGTTCTTGCAGACTAAGATATTTTTCTTAATATATATAATATACATATATGCAAGTAGATATTTATATAGTATTAATACTAAATGTAACACTAGAATAAGTATTATTATGTCATTAGAATTAAAAAATCAATATTTAGATATTATAGAATAGAATGTATAAAGTGCACTTATTACGTATGCAAGGAATAATAAAGGCTTTTTTATTTTTATTTTTTATTTATTATTATTTATGGAGAACGTAATGACTCAGCACTAGGTTTAAGCAGGTAAGCATGATGAAGCTTAAAAAATGACAATATTTAGTCTTTCCGATTTGGGAGGATTTCTATTCTTATTCATGTCTTTTTTGTGATGTTTCCTTTGATTGACGGTAAATGTGTAGAACATTCATATTATTCATGAATTTTACTGCAATTAATTAAGGAAACAGTAAATACTTCTGGTATGTTATTTACATACGTTAGGGAATATAACGGAGCGCTAAGAGGAACAGGACTTCCTTTTTTAAGTCTTAAGTCCACATAAACAAAATTTCAGACGATGACTATAACATACACATGATCTTATCTTGATCATGATCTATCTTAAATATAAGATATAGACTCATGAGGAGATCATCCATCAATAACAAAAGGTTAATAGTTTAGCTAGCACTGACGCGCACCCTATCGAAACTTGTCCATGTTTTTGTGACACTTCATAATTCTGGTTGCCTAATATTTATCAGTTTTGTTTGTTGAGAATATTATTTCAACATTGAATTAAAACATCAAAATAATATTCTTAACAAGGTAACACGCACTAATGTTAAATAAGGCATCAGGAGGGAGACCATTGGAGAGTACAATAAAAAAGTAATATTGAATTCATTTGGTTATATAGATTGTCTAAATATGGTGTCTCATTAGCAGTAACTATTTATTAAAATTTTCAAATATTTTATTATAATTGTTTTCAGTATACAAAAATTATATTATGATCGATATTTTCATCGAAATGTTTATGTTATCCTGATACCTTCAGAAAAAAGGATATACATATAATAATTATTCAGAAAACCCATAAAAATTTGAACATAGCGGGACTCGAAACTGAACCTCCTGGAAATTGACCAGGCGCTCTTACCATTAAGCCATACTCGTTCTCATCGAATCTAACAACATAAATAAGTTATTAGATTCATCATTCATAAGTAGTTGTTTCAGTGGTTTCCAGGAGGCGCGGGTTCGAGTCCCGCTACGTTAAAATTTTTACACGTTTTCTAAATAAGTATTTTTCTTTCCTAAGTGTGGAATAACACTAAAAATGTTTAAAAAAAGGATTTAGAATAGCTTCCCTAGTTAGCTCTCCTCCTTCGTGTTAAAATTAACATTTATTTATTTTAAATAAAAATTTGTATTTCATAGAAAATAATTAGAAATTTGGTGTGCGTGAAGTCTACTTCACTTCTTAACTTCTAAGTGAAATGAAGGACATAAAACTTGAAAATTTTGGAAAGCGCTTATACATTTTTTAGCTTAGTGTTAAAACACTCGCTACCAAAGCTAGGTAATGAAAATATTTAATTCCACCTAGTGGGATTCGAATCCACATCCGTCGCAGTGACAGTCGTACGCCTTTGCCCTTGCGCCACGAACTGTTTTACAAATGTATACTTTATGTATATAAAAAAAATTAAATTAAATTAGCTTCACGCTTTATCCCGCACACAGCAGGGTAGGCAGAGGGAACCTAGTGTTAAGACACTCCGTTCCCCACTTTCTGCCGAATTCTGGAGGCATTGCGTGTTGAGTGGCAGTGGCGAAGAAATGGAAATATAAATTTAAGTAAATATTTTATCTCCTCGAGTGGGGATCGAACCCACAACCAGTCGGTTTTGCAGTCACACCTCGTGCCGCTGCGCCACGACCGGCCTCACATACACGGCCGGTATACATACATACATTCCGCTATGTCAAAAGAGTCCCATGGAAAAATTATCAGGCGCTATTTACCTGTCTCAAACCTCTTCTCGTCTCAATCTGTTAATTTTCTTCTCCAAACTATCTATATTTGTCGATCTCCATACATCATATACATATTTCCCCTAAGAGTCTAGAGTGAGTGACAGAGTGCACTGCGCGACGCGACGGTGCGAGTGTAACGTTTTCCAAAAGTTGAATTCCATTAGCTAACTCAATACAGTGGAGTTCGGAAAACCAATTTACCTCAGCCGTCTCTCGCGTACGAAGCGTTTCATACGTCAACACGAGTGTTAGATTAAACGTTGAAATATTGAAAGGTATTTCGATTTTTTTCTTAACTTCAAATACAATATTTTAGCATATTTTTAGACAGAGTAAACCTCGTGATGAGTAAACTCTCTGTTTGCGACCGCCTTATTTTCAGGCCATTGCGTGCCGAAGCTTAAAGCCGCGCTTAATAATTCCTCTAAATGGGAATTGAATGACCGTCGTCTTTATAGTCAGACGATGTGCCACTGTTCCACGACCGCCTTGCTTAAAATAAATATTCTATCATTTTATCAATGGCTCCTGTTTTTTTCAGTTCGTTACATTGTATTGCGTTTTCACTTTTCAGATCCAATTTTATAATTTGGTTATTTTTTGGCCTTTAGTATTTGGTTGACGGGTGCAGTAAAATTATATTGTTTTTCCTTCACATTTCACATTGTAAGATTTCCTTCACATCGTAAGATTTACGTTATTGGTAATATTTAGTGACGATTAAAAGCTTGTTGAAAAGAAAAAGTTTTTTATTATTTCTAATACTATAATAGTTCTTTAGACTTTAAAGTTTCCAAGAAGTTAGACAGCTGTGAAACCGAAAATGAAAATGTGAACCTTAGAAGTTGTTTCCATTTATACAATTCTTTTTTAATTTTTTTTTACTTTAGAAGTTGTATTCATGGAAACAGAGGTATGTGGTAAAGGGAAATTAAGGTTTAGCAAAAAGCGCGACGAATGGTGGGATGATAAAGTAAAAGATGCTGTAGAGAGAAAGAAGAATTCGTGGGAGGATAATAAAGCTTCGGGTAAGAATAAGAAATATAAGACATAAAAAAGAAGGAGTGTAAGCCATAAAATTGTGCTTATAAAGATGAGATGATGAGAACTTCAGGGAAAACACGAAGCTTGTCTGGTGAGTGTTCGTTAATCTGTAAAATGAAATGCGTGGTTTCGGAGAACGGTGACATATAAACAGACCAGCCACACGTTTCACAGGGATGAAGAAGGAGATGTATAAATGTGATGACGCCTCAGCATCAATTAACAGCGCAAAGCTGAGTTGATGTAGCAGTATAAAAGAAATTGAGTGTGCCATACGAAGAAAGCTACCGTCAAGACGATAAAATATGCGTCTTGGATTTTTTCCGAACTTCGTGCAATTTATGCTGGAAATCAGGTGAGCTTAATTAGCTGGTGTACTAAAGTGCAGCTTTGCTCCCATAGTCAGAAAATAATTAATCATAATCATGATTGAAAGCTGCATATGACAAAGGGCACATTCTAAGTGCCTGAGGTAACTCTGACCGCAACTACAGTGAGTTACATCGAAACGATAAGCGTAATGTAATATATCAAGCAATATTTAAAATATTTTGATAATCTGTTGTACCTCATAAGGTTCAACTAGTAAATCAAAAACAATTATGGGATGAGCATATATCGAAGTGTCTTAACTGTAGGTTCTCTTTTGCTATATACGGTATACAGTGTGATGCTATTTTTTTTCAATTACTACTACACAAATCATTCACATTGTATTTCTGTATATATATGTGTACATGTTCATATCTATACAAGCGTGCTTGTACAAGTCAGAGCTATTTTCAGCAAGCCGTCACAAGTTTACGAGCTCCCGTTAAAATACTAAATCAGTCATGTTTCTAATTTCAATGTTTTACACATTTGTAAGTAGGTATTTTTAACGTAGCTCGTTTTACGGTTGTGTGAAAGCTAGTGGTAACTAGCTACCAGAGGAATGAATGCAAATGTGTATCTCTTCTATAGAGAAGATTACTATAGAGTAATATTATAAAATTGATTTTTGAGATGCATGAATGACCTCAATATAGGACTTCGACCTACTAATACTAGTATATATAAAACTCGAGCTGGTTATGTGGGAAAAATGGACTGGCAGATGTAAGCCATCCATAATACCCACTAAAGCACAAACTATTTCTTCTAAGCTGTATTGGGCGCAAGCTACGCTGGCATATAGACACTCCGATCCCCATGCACTGCCAATTTTTAGAGATATTGCACGTTGAATGGCAGAACTCAACGCTGCGTTTTGTCTTGTTACAAGAGGAAGGAAATAAAAATAACTCATTCCTCTCTACCCGACGTAGAAATCGAATTCACAACCATTGCGTTTACAGACAGAGGGTCCGCTACCATTACGGCCTCATCTTTTGATTAATAATACTTACAAACACATAGACGTATCTAAGCGTGACATTTTAAATTTTTCTCTATTTAATTATTATACAGAAAGTTGGAGGTCGTTGTTAAAACTTTTAATGGCAATTCTGAAAGTTGGCGGTGATTAAAAGGTTGTTCTTGTGTCTCTCTTGTACGGATTTATTTAATTTATGCTATTTATGTAAGCAACATAAACAGCATGCTCACACAGAAGCTTGTCTAGTATAGATTCATTTCATGATTCTTGTTCGGTTCTTGTTGTTAATTTGTGTTTCATGATATGACTATTTTCGAGGAAGATAAAAATAAATTAGTAATAATATCTTATTTCCAGTTTGCGTCTCTCAGTGTAAACACATGTTTGATCGAGCCCGATGCCTTCATTTTTATATTAAAGCAAATAATAATAAAAAGTTTTTGCCGTCCGTTGAGGCCATTGCGCGGGGGCATAAGAGTTTAACTTTACTGCAACAGTTGTGGGTTCGATTCCCGCTGGGGGAAATGAATATTCGAAGAGCGAAAAATTTAAAATATTTATTAATATTTTAATTACTTCGTTCTCGTACCAAGGAAAAAAAAGCCCGGCGTTGTGTACCGCCACTCAACACGCAATGCCTCGAAAAATTCAGCGGAAAGTGGGGAACGGAGTGTCTTAATATTAGGTTCCTTTTGCCTGCTCTGCTTGTACGGGATACAGCGTAAAGCTGATTTAATTTAATTTTAAGCGTTTTTACACACAGTGGCTACACAGTAGAGGTAACCTGGCTAGCCTAAGACATTCTATTTCTCACTATTCAGTTATATTTTAAATTTTATCAAATGGGAGCTATTGTTATAATATTATTTTTGTATCATAGGAAACAATACACAGATATCTATTTAGCACTGCTACCCTATATTGAAGAAAGACTTATAAATGATAGGACATTCAATGGATAGGAAATCTAGCAATGTGCAGAGCTATCACTGTAAAATAGAGAAGATTCACGCCATTCTCGTTCTTTATCCCACTTCTGCTACATTTGGTTAATACTGTCTTTCACTTTTAGGTGTAGGATCTGATTACATGATAATGAGCCTTAAGTGATGAAACTCACCTCTGGCCCTTAACTTTCCAGAGCGAGGAAATGAAAATAATTCATTTCGCTGAGTGGATGTCAAACCTACAACCATCCGTTTATAGCTAGAAGCAACATGCTACCTAAACCTATATTCTACTTTGTAAATTTTTATTTCAGCCCATTAAAATTTTGTCAAAGATAATTTAACCTCGTTAAAGAGAAAGAGTCTAAAATAGTTTCGTTCCCAGCTGGACACTGGCCTCTCTAACAGTGCGCCACTGAGCTCGAGCTAGTAATATTAGCTAATATTTTTCCAAATTATTATGATTTTATATTTGTTTAAAGTAGGTTGTTTATTTAAAACAGTATCTAACGATAACTTAATTTTCAGTCTCATTTACAAGGAACGCTGTAACGTGATCACTTATACTTTGTAATTTCA
>DWMY01000623.1:0-21579 GCA_018249775.1 Heliconius hecalesia formosus | reverse complement strand
CATATATATATATATATATATATATATATATATATATATATATATATATATATATATATATATATATATATATATATGTATGTATATATATATATATATATACGGCACGAGGTGTGACTGTAAAACCGCCTGGTTGTGGGTTCGATCCCCACTCGTAGATGAAATATTTATTTTCAACACGCAATGCCTCCAGAAAGTGGGGAACGGAGTGTCTCTTAACACTAGGTTCCCTCTGCTTAGCCTGCTGTGTGCGGCGTGCAGCGTGTATACAGCGTGAAGCTGATTTTTTATATATATATACATTTGACATTTGTAATACACATTGAGCTTTTCAGAAGGGCTTGTAACGTTAATTAGTTTAGGATAAGGTTTTATAAAGCGCGGTTATATAAACTATGAGATAAATGACTAACTAATATTTTTTATTTGTAATTCAAGTAGAATCAGTGCATTCTTCTGAAAAAAGAAAAAAGGTACAGCCCATATGGTATGGGTCCCTTTGATTCCAGTGTCTGTAGCAAAAACATTGATTACGAATACGACAGGCCGTATATACTGTAATATTTTATTCATATGTATATTTTCGTAATTCTGAAAAAACTTTTATATTGATATATAAAAGGATTTACCAGGGAATATTTGGTTTTCTTTAACTTCAACATTGCTAGACATTTTAAATGAAAACATTGACAATTGTTTCTTTTCTTAAAACTATATGATAATTTCGGTTGTCTTAAAGTGTAGTCACCTTGTAGTCACTTGACCTATGACAAACAAGTCCAAATTATATCAATTATTCAATGGCTATTTCCATGTTAAGATAATTGTATAAATTGAATTCGATATTGATTGTATTTAAGAAAAAAAGTCTATTAAAATCTTGTTGTTTTAGGTAATATCTCATAAGCATTAATCCTCTTAATAAAATACGAAGGGAAATTTATATATTTGACGGCAAACAGACGGACAAAAATAGAAATATAAAAAAAACTTCTTATTTTTCTTCTTTTCGAGCTGTTTTGAGGGCATAGGTTATATACAATACATAAATAATTTCTTACTCAACTTTTCCCTCCCGCATGCCTCAGAGGGATAATGTCATACGTGACAAATGATGGTTCAATCTTCAATGAGTAAGACATAGCACGACGTTGAGTTTCATCTCTCAACACGTAATGTCTCGAATTCTTCAGGAGTGGAGAATAGAGCCTTACCTTTTAGGCGTGATAAATCGTGAAGCTATATTAAAATATACAGAGGGCTAAACAATTAAACAAAATTTAATTTTCAAATTAATATATTTATATATCACTAAGTTCTTATCATACATAATAATGAAGAATACAAAGTATTTGTATAATAATCAGTCGATTCATGCAATCACTCTTCTTAAAACACTAGCAACTTAAAATATATTTTTTCTATAAATATGCTGTATGAGTAGCTTGGTCGTTTTTTATTGTTTCTGGTGCATTGAAATAAAATATTTTTTAGTAAAATTTAAAAAAAATTAAAGAATTCTAACTTAATAATATTGTTATTAAAACCAAAACTAAAGAGGCAATATCTTTTATAGTCTAAATTACTATGACATAAGCTAAAGTGCAATAAAATTTATGCAATGTGTCTACAATACGCATCTCACGTCATTTTATTCTTAGTTATATTGAGATCCAAGGAAATATCAATAATAGTAGCAAATTCTTAGATTGTTTTAGAAATTTGTACTACTACATACATTTTGTTCCTGATCTAAAATTATATAATATGGTATTTTTCAAAAATATTGTATTATTAATGAGGTATTGGTTTGTTATAACCATCTTTACTAAGTCGGTTAATACTTGGATAACTCATGTTGCGGAAATGTCAGCACCGTTTCATTTTAATTGATATATTTATATGGCACTATTAAATGTTAAATTTATAACATTAATTGAAGATAATCTCTAATTTCGCTAGCCACATACTTAAAATAAAATTCCAAAAAAAAAAATTACATACTAGCTACAATACATTGTGTATTGTAAATTTCATGAAATATTCTAGTCCTTTATCTTTTCTTCTTATTTATATTTATTTACTTTATTTTGATATAGTTAGGCGTGACTCAAATGCAACAATCACAATGCAGCTTTAGGTATACCAAATTGGGTTATTGAAGACAATCTAAATAATAGATTATTTTTAAAATATTTGGTCGCTGTATGCCATACATCTTAATTAGAACTTAATTTAAAACTAAGCCTAGAAATGCATTTACCTCACTTATCTCACGATTAACTTATTTTTATTATTAGATAAGGATGTTGTAATGAATTCAAATCGTAATATTTGTACTTTACTTTCAAAACACATGTAGTATAAAGATTAACGAAAGTATTGAGTGAATTATTTAAAAGTAAGAACATAAAAGCAATTTTTATTAGTCTGATTAGAAAAAAATGATTCAAAAATCTTACAAATAATGCAATATATCATATCTACGTTGTCTTTACTTTGCTTTTAGAATACCATCAGTTCAAGAACATATTTCAAACGCGACTTTAGTAGAAAAAAATGATGATGCGAGAGGGGCTCGGATAGCGGAGATGTGAAGTAAAGGTTAAAGAGATCCAAACTTGGGTCGCAAGCCCTAAACACTGCTTCGAGATTCTCTATCTGCAAGTGGCAACGCTACACACACCAGTATCTAAGGAGTGTGCGAGTGAGTTCAATCTATGCTGAACTTTTGTCCATATCAATGATTTTGTTCTATAGTGTACTTCGAGAAAGATATAGCGAGATGCAAAAAGACAAAAAAATATAATGCTATGGATCCTATCATCACATGCAGCTAATAACAGATTAAAATATATATATTAAATCAATACTTCTTAGCCCATAAATATATAGCCTTGTTCATTTAGCCATCTTATGAAATACTGGAAATACAAATTTTAATGAATTAAATCGAAAAATTCAAGCCAAAAAAAAAATAATGTTTTTACTTAAAATTAAAATAGTTGTATAAACTTTAGGTAAGCCGGAATTGCACTATAAATACACAGCGATGTTAGAAGCCATTTCATATAAAACTCACGAACCATATTAAATGAAATTGATTTAAATAGAGTACTAGGAAATTATACTTTATAAATAGTGTGGTGTGATGTATAATTAGTTAGCATTCTTTTATGTTGATAATGTTTTAATTGTTTTTAATCTAAAAATCTAATTTTCTTAGATTTCTTAGATTTTTTTATATATTTAATATTTTCAATTCTGGTGACCAGGCAGCATGCAGCGTTCAGTCGCTTCAAGAATTCGGCGGAAAGTGAGGAACGAAAGTGTCTTTATGTGAATGGAGTTTCTTAACAATAGGTTCTCACGTTCCCTAAGCCTATCTTGCTATGTGCGGGATATAGCGTGACGTTAAAAAAATCTATATATGAAATATAGCGTCACTGCACTATTAACTAAGTAAATTTAGTCAACTGTTAAATATCATCCAAGCTGAAAGTGTATGCAATTTTTTAGCTTCATAATGGATAAATAGTTTTAAAATATTAGTTAGATTTGATCTCCATATAGCACATGAGCAATCAAATAAAAGGATGTAAAAAGGCAGTCGTGTAATTAAATCTGAGCCTTTAAAATTCACTGTAAGCTTTGCTAATTTTAACCAATTTATACGAGTATATATTATATGTTTATATCAGAAATTAGAGAAAAATTTATATTTTTTTTGTCTAACTTTTATATTAAAATTATTATGTATATTTAGTTTTATTATTGATAATTAGAACGTAAAATATAGAAAATATTTTACATAACGAAATTTAAGGGTAAAAAGGAAGAATTTTAGGAAAGAATTTTGCATAATAAAGAGATAGAAAAAACACAATCTTATGGAGTTTCTCATTTTTTTTGCTCCTTAGGACAGGCAGAAGGAACACAGTGTTAACTCACATCAACCAAAGCAGGAAAAAAAATTGTATTTTAAATATAACTATTCTCCTGAGTGGGTTCGAATCCACAATCGTCGTTAGATGCTGTTCCACTGCCAAAATATAATATTTTAAGGCCAGATAAAACTTAAAATATAATATTTGCTAGCAATATTTCCTTTTATTCCTTAATACACGAGCGTCAGAAAACTAGATGGCGTTGAATGATTTTAGATCGCGCTTTCATTCGGTTCTGATACAAACTGTATAAGCTGGGGAAGACTTGCATCATTGCCACCATAGTTATAGTTAATTTAATTAGAATAAGCTTATGTTATAAGGCATGTGAATAATAAATTTTTTTATAGACAGGTGCAAACTGCTACCTGTCTAAAATGCTTATACCATCTACAAATGACAGCACTATGAGGCATTTGGGGGGAATTCTTGAGAAAGATCTATTTGTATTATATTATATGCAAGGATGTCTTCATGTTTGGTTGATTTCTAACTTCAATCATTTTATATGTAAAATTACGTTATTTAATTTATCATTATTCTTTTCTAGAATATTTGGATGATGAAATGTGTCAATTTAAAATAATTAGAATGCAAGATGGTATAGCAGTATTTTATATTAAAATCATAAGTTTTATATTGAAAAAAATAATATATATTTTTGAGTTTCTTCCCTTTGCTTTCCGAGCCAGTAGCTTAAAATTTATCCGACATTCAAAAGTGCTTGCCAAAGTCTATTTGATTAACTTCCACATTATCAATTTAAAAGAAAAAGAAGATGTTATTAAATCCTATTTATGTCGAGGGTAGTTTATATCCCAGATATACCGTCATTGGTCGTATCTACTGGTCATTGTCATGAATATTTTGTTCATATATAAATTAACTCAGACTCTTTAGTTAATATTATTTGACATAGATCATCAAAACTTATTTTCTGAGCCGGAAGTATTTTCCATGAAGATGATTATACCCGTTTTAATATAATATGTTGACGTTAGTGAACATGAATATTAAACCATTAATATTTCTTTATTTAGCATTTCTTATAAAAGATCCTTTAAGACTATGTAGTTCAAAATGAGTTCAAACATCGCTGCTAATTCTCAAATATTATAGCAAAGTGTGCTTATTTACTAATACTTTTCTCCTACCAAAGCGCGGTAGGAGCCTGCGTTTCTTCTTAACTCCTAACTGAAGTAAAAGGCTTCTTGCTTCAGCCAGAGCATTGTCTGTTTCTTCTACACCAGATATAAAACCACTTTCAGGTCGGGATAGAGTAGGTGCGGCCGGTAACAGCGAGAACCATCGGTCGATCTTTGCACTCGAAGACAGCTGAATAAAAAGAATGAAAACAAAAAATAATAAATTATTGTTAAAAATAAAACAAATAAATTATAAATGTAATATACGGAATTGTTGGGATTAATTAAAATTGTGTGTTTTATTTTTTTTAACGAAAAATAAAAAAAAGAACCAAAAATAAAAAAATAAAAAATAAAAAAAAGAACAGAAAGACATTCTGCACACAAAAATTGTGTATAACTTACTTTTTGTGCTTAGAATGTTTAAGAATATTAAATAAGTATTATTGTATTAAGCTTAATGGCATAGCGTACAGTCCGCAAGGCGTAAGCTGAACTTTGTATTTGTGTGAATGATCATCAATCACCAGTCGTGGCGCAGCGGCACAAGGTGTGACTGTAAAACCGACTGGTTGACACTCGAGGAGATGAAATATTTACTTAAATTTATATTTCCATTTCTTCGCTCTGGTGTCGAGGTTAAGCGCGGCGTTGAGTTCTGTCACTCAACACGCAATGCCTCCAGAATTCGGCAGAAAGTGGGGAACGGAGTGTCTTAACACTAGGTTCCTACTGCCTACCCTGCTGTGTGCGGGATACAGCGTGAAGCTGATTTGATTTAATTTTTAATCATCAAAAGAAAAAAAAAATAAAGAATAAAATGTATTATTAGCTGATGTGTTGATGTGAGTCATCAAAATATCAAACCAAAAAATACATCAACCCTTCTACACCAAACTTGCATCCACATTATATGCACTCTCGTCTGTTGTGCTGGTTGTGTTAATAATTAATCGTTCCGTTATATCATCAAGAACAGGGCTGCGACTATGATTTTTTCTTTTTTACTGCGTGGTCACATATATTTTTCTATTCTTCTACAGTGATCGTGCCAATTTTACTTTAATTTTAAATAAATTTTACAAATAAATGTAGTATTAAAATTTAAAAACATGAGAACTTACGTCAAATAAGGGATCGATACACAGAAAGCAGTATTAACCAGTTTAAAGCAATCAAAGGATACGCCGCGCTTTAACACGTCGTCACACCTACAGTATCTGTGTACACTCACACAAATGTAAAGCTGAGCTTACGCCTAGATTTAGATTAAATTAAATGGAACAGAAAATATCACGAAAACGAATCGTTTCGAAAATATGAATTTATAGCCTGTTTTAAAGGCCTTTAGTGTGTTATGATATTTTCAGTTTTGTATTTCTCTTCAAATGAGTCAAGATTATTAGAATAAATACCTTCTTCAGAACTTATTTGGATTGTGTGATATATACATTTATTTTTCTATCTAACACAGAAGGAAGATAGAACCTAGTGTTAAGACACACCGTTCTCCGCTTATCGCCCGCAATATGAGACATTATGTATTTGACAGACCTGAACTATTTCGTTCTTCCGAGCGAAGCCGTCCATTGTTCACAGTCGTTTCAGGATTCATTTGATATGCAAATGGCAATCCACGACGGTTAACTGAGGCCACTTCGGTTGGAATTAAGCTGGGATCCACATGGGTTTTGTGTATAGAGCTTATGGGAGTGTCAACATTTAGATGTGAGGAATGTTAGGCCTAAGTGTTGTTTTATAGTGGACAGGCGTTAAACTAATACGATTTTATGGATTATGTTTTTTTTTTTTCTTCTAAATCTATACTAATGTTACAAAACTGAAAGGTTTGTGTACTTGTGAGCGCTAATCTGAGATACTAGTAATTACAATTTTTTTTATGTTGTATAGTAAATTTATCGAGGAAAGCTATACACAAGATATATTACATCACGTGAATTGTTTGTTTGAATATACAATCAATTGTACGTGCGGTAAGAGTTAAATCGTTCACTTAGAATGTGTTATATACACGCTTAGTTATTTCCACTTGACCAGGCAGGAGCGGTCGCGTATGAAAGCTAGTAAATTATAGGTAATATGTTGATATGTAATACTATTTTTATTTTGTAATACTTTTTTGATACACAGAGAGAAATTAGTGCTAAGACACTCTGATTTCTACTTTCCGCCGAATTCCGGAGCCTGGACTCAACGCCTCGCTTTTTCCCGGAACCAGAGCGAAGAAATGAAAATATTAAATATTTAATTTCCTCGAGTGGGAGTCGAACACGCTTCCTGTCGTGTTCACAGTTTCATGCTTGTGTCCCTGCGCCACAACTGGCATTAATACTTATGTTATAATATTATTTTCTTAAAAATTAAATTTCGTTTAAAAAAATTGTAGGGAGTAGGTTTCATATTCCCCACATTAGAATACTGTTCAAATCGATCCATCGAATCGACTCGATCTAATGATCGAATGATTTAATTATAACTTAGTTATGATACGATAAAATGAATTTTAGTATTTTTATAATATTAAGTATATATTTTAATTATCTAGGGTAAATATAAATAGAATTATGCACTCAAGGACCAGAGGGGTTCTTGAATTAAGGATGCGTGAAACGTATTTAGAACATGTTATAGTTATTCATATTAAAAATTATGGAATAAATTGCAAAAGGCTGTCGCGGCGCAGTGGGCTATCGTCTGAGTAATAATCGCAATGTTTGTAGGTTTGATCTCCACCCGAAGAAATTAATTATCATAAATATTTTCCTTTTAGCTTCGACATTCAATTTGAAATATTTCGAAAATTGGGTGAAAAATGGGAAACAGTGTCTTAACACTCGGCTTCCTCTGCGCTTTATGAAAACAAGTAAAGCTGATTGATTGGTTGAATAAATTGATATTCTAAAATATTACTAGAAGTCATAAATAATAATTTACTTAACACAATTTACTTCATATGGGATTCGAATACAAGAAACTTTATCACTATTACTTAGCTACCTCATTTTATAAAAATCAGCGTCACGCTGTATCCCGCACACTGCAGGTTAGGCAGAGGGAACCTAGTGTTAAGACATTCCGTTCCCCACTTTCTGCTCAATTCTGTAGGTATTGCGTGTTGAGTGGCAGAACTTAACGCCGGGCTTGTCCTCGACACCAGAGTGAAGAAATAGAAATATAAATTTAAGTAAATATTTCAACTCCTCGAGTGGGGCTCGAACCCACAACCAGTCGGTTTTACAGTCACACCTTGTGCCTCTGCGCCACGACTAGTCTCCTCATTTTAATACGGGCTACCTTATTTTATAACTAGTTATAACATAATTCCATAAGAAAAACGTAAAATCTCTCTCTCTCATAATATTGGTTAAATTAAGTACGAAACTGTTGCAACAGTGTGAATATGAATACAAAACTTAACCTTATTTCACATAATTAAGAATGAAAGAATGAAACTTCTATTCAGAAATGTACAATAAAGCAAAAAAAAAGCAACTAACTTCATAATAAGTAAGTAAGGGAATTTGTGACTTAAAAGAAAATTTTAGACATTTTATTAATTATTCACGCGACGCCCCCCGATTAAAGGTCCGCCGCCCGAAACCTGTCATTTATAAGAGATTTAACATCAGTTGGCCGCTTGTGAAAAGCTTTTATTGTTGGTCGGTCATTACTCGATACTTACCCTCAGTGACAAACAGGATAAATAATATTTTTTATTTTATAAAACATTTTTCACCCTTATCACGTTTAGTATGTAGCGAGAACGTTGTGTCGAAACGTAAAGTGTTAGATAACGATACACAACGCCACACTGTGTCACAGAGCGGGGAAATGAACCCGCAATCATTTTGCTTACAATCAGACGGTGTCATGCCAGAATAGAATATCTACTACTAATTAAAAAACGCTATTAAGACTGTATATAGTGGTGTAAAACGCTATTAGGACTGTATATAGTGGTGTAAAACGCTATTAAGACTGTATATACCTTAGGATTAAATAGTGAGCTTGAGAATTCGTTTTTTTAGCATTAAAAATCATACGTCACTTTTTTTTTAAGAATTTATCTAAGCGTCAATATTTAGGCACACACACATGTACGTAGCCTTGTCATAAATATTGTTGTAAAGAGAACACAATGAAAAATCGTATAAAAATGACAGATTCCAAATTCAAAAGTAATACTTTGGTTATTTTTAATTGTAAAAATATTTATGACCAGACTAAGAACACACGCACAAACAAAACTTAACAATCTTTCGCATAATTAAAAATTGATAATAATTTTTGTAAGCGCTACCTTAATCTTATGTCATTTAGTAGGTTTAGTTATACAGTATTTTGTTGTGTAAATTATATTATAGTTAGTCTAAATAAAAAATAATATAAAGAATACTTTTGTCATTATTCTATTCTATAAAGTTGGTTTAGGCCAGTTGTGGCGCAGCGGCACGAAGTGTTACTGTAAAACCGACTCGTTGTAGGTTCGATCGAATATTTACTTAAATTTATATTTCCATTTCTTCGCTCTGGTGTCGAGGCTAAGCGCGGCGTTGAGTTCTGCCACTCAACACGCAATGCCTCCAGAATCCGGCAGAAAGCGGGGAACGGAGTGTCTTAACACTCGGTTCCCTCTGCCTACCCTGCTGTGTGCGGGATACAGCATGAAGCTGATGAAAAATACACTGCATAGTAATAACCTATAGCTAAAATTTAATAATTTTATAAATAAATTCTTCAGATATGGGATAAATAAACGGGAGATCAATAAAGTAACCACAATAATGAAGTGTCTAATTTTATTTAATTTTCCGAAATCCATTTATTTATGTGTTTGCTGAATCGACCATAACATGTTTAAATCATTATTAGTATATACATCGAGATTACATTGAGATCATTTAAACGTTATATGTAATGTTGCATAGAGATTTGCTTAATAAACGGAAAGGAATTTATGAAAATATAATATATTTTTTAATATTTTCGTAAGGGTACTAGGTACCAATAAATAAATTACAATAATATATTATTTGAGGCGAAAAATTATTATACGTTTATATATATACAGTAAATAAAAATATATGTAGGTGACAGTAAAAGACAGATCGCTGCTTAAGTTCTATCAGTAAATAATGTGTCATCCTGTCGCATTTTTTTAACGTAACGCTTGGTTGCCAGGCTTAAGCCTACCAAGCAATATGACCAGAGAGAGGGCATAGTATTGAGACACTCTGTTCTTTACTTTCCACCTGAATTATCTCAACTATCCTCTTGCCTACGAGTGACATTGTGATCTGATAGCAAATTGTGTTTGCGAGTTTTAATTTTCTAAAAATGTTATTTATTAAGTTATTAAACATGTTCATAAAAAGTAAAAATACAACTCTTTTTTTCTTTATCCTGCCTACGACATCTCAAATTATCGTGAAATTCAAACAGAACTTTTAAAGAATATTTTATTCAATAGAAGCTTGTAAGTCTAAAATTCGAAATTTCCCTCTTAGAACTTTAGCAACGACACGAAAGTCAACAATTCCTTATAATTAACACATAATATACTGCATATTCTATCAATTAGTGATATACTTGTAAAATCCGATGCCCATCTCAAGTGTTCCTTCAATAACCATAATTACTGGCACTCAAGTACGACTTTTCATATATATTTTTTTTAATTTGACAATACCATTGTCTTAGCTATTTTGCACAGTTATCTAAGTAGTCTTTCTAGGTAGTAGAGCACCGGCGTTTTTATTCATTGTTGCTTATTATATGATAAAAATTTAAGTTATATTGTTTATATTGTGCAATACAAACTAAAAATAATATATTAGTAACAAATAATATATTATAATTGAAAACTAGAAAAATATCATATTTAGTATTTAGAAAAGAATTAAGATTTACATTTTCTTTCATTACTATTTTAACATATCTATCAAATATTAAAACAATTACATAAACAAATCGCCTTGATTTCCAACACTTTTAAAAAAGATTTATCGCTGGCATATTTCTACTCGGTTGTGTCAATTAATCTCCCCCCACTTGAGCTGAACACCGTTCTAAAACTATTATTGAAGGGTAGCTCAAATCAATCCATTACAAATCAATTTTTGCTTTTTTCATCTAAAAAATATTTTTACACGTTTAACGACCCTATGTCCTTTATTAATTTTCAAACAAGCTCCACGCCCAATCTAAGAATCACAGTCTTTTATTTCTCCCGTATCCTTTTAGCAGATTTGAGCTTACCTTTAATATTTACTTAGATCCTCGAAACATCAAAATCTATTTCTATAATATCATGATGAACAAATTGATTATTATGATATTTACTACTGAACTATGATTGAATATTATTTAATATTTAAATTGATATTTTAAATATGAACACCGAAACTACACACTGATTGGTTAAATATTTTCTAACATTCGAAGGATCCAAGATGTATATAGATATGCAGATGTTTTACGAAAGCTCGGGAATAGTTGACATAGAGTATAATATGTATATTTCTTCTCATCTAAAATATTTCTTTTAGTCCAAAGATATGGGTTGTATAATTTTATAAAATTTTGACACATTTTTAAATGTGCACCTAAATACAAGTAGATGTAGGTACATTTAATAAGTATGACTACTTTCTAACACAGAAATATGACGATTAAACATCGTTTATACATATAGATAAAAAGTATATAAGATTTTATGTCTCTTCGGTATTTCAGATAAAAATTTGTGATGACGGACCTGTTTTAATTAGTTAATTTCCAAAATCTTAATATGATAATAATGAACAAGATATTAATATTTTTTCATTCTGTTTTTGATACATAACTAATTACAAATTAGTTCTGTTACATAACTCATTATAGATTCAGGGTTTAATGCACCCAGCATTATGTATGATAAAAACATTTGTTTTAACTCATAAAAATAAATTATTATCTCTAAAACAATCATCGTATCAACGTACATTTTATAGCTTTATAAATATAAATAACGTTTTGGTTTCAATAATACTCTATATAATAACATGGGCTCATAAAAATGTAATAATATTTAATGTGGATATGACGAAAAGATATGTAATGGATTCAAACGCAATCGAAAATGAAATTTTTTTGACTAGATTATATTTGATATGTAAATTAGGTTACAATCTATCCTACAACCATCGATTTGGCACTTCATAGTCTCAAGTCTTACTAACATTATAATAACAGAACCCTCGAATAAGAAACCAAAATTACACAATAAACTTAAATTAATATAAACTTAAATGACTTAGGTAACTGGACTCAAAATAGCTTATAAAATAAGTTTTAAAAAATAATAATTTACTTGGTGGTGTGCCTTGTCCATTGAGATCGTAGAGCCGTCATCATTTCGCTCCGATTTGGAACTTTCTCGCTGGTAGAACGTGTAATCGGGGCACCTGGGGCCAGAGCATCTACTCCTGGTACTTTGAGAGTAGTCCCCACATTGATCTTGGCTTCCACCTCGGCTTTAGATAGTTCAACTACTTCAGATGCGCTCTCGGATGGGCTAATCGGCACGATCAGCCTCACACGCCCATCATTGCCAGTTGCAGCCAAAGTTCCATTATGCGATAGAGGCATTATGAAAGGTATACTAGAATCTGAGCTCCCGTCATCCGGAGAAGAGTCTTTAGATGTTGTTGCCTGGCTGGTGCTATATAAAGAATTTTGTGATTGACCAATGCTCATGGCTTGAGCGAGAGCTCCAAAATCATTACTAGATCCAATTTTGCCTTGGTAGACTTGATCGTTTAGCAAGTTGATAAGATCAGAATTGCTAAAATGGCTATTTATTGGTGGAATATGTGGAAAAGCGTTGCGATTTTGAAAGAACTGTTTATTATTATTTACTTTCACATCTCCATTTGTGAATGCCATATTTTGAAATTTTGAAATCAAGTAATTTTGAATCTGATCATTGGTCATGCTTTCAAAGTTTGGTGGAGAACTGGCTCCACTTGGATTGTCCGGTGGCGATAGACTAAAGGGTGATATATTCACGTTATTGTTCTGAACGTTCTGTGTCATTTTGTTGTTTTGAGCGATAAAATTTATAAGATCGTCGCTATTGAAGGATTGACAGTTTCCATTACAGGCAGCGCTGTTGTCAGATTTTCCACCATCACTGCCTCCAGCTTTAGTCTGTATACAACGCATATTATATTTCCTTATATCGATTTGATCCAAAGTAACGCTACGACAACACTTAAAAAATAGCTGGCGTAAATGGAATACCACAATCTTATACCAGGTACTATTAAGCAACCCTTTTATACTTAATTTTAAACACATTCTCCCATGTAAACCAGCCAATTTGTTTATATCTAACACATAAAACATGCTAAACTCAAACCATACACTACACTATGAATCACAAACTACACATAACATAGCGATCATTTCATAATTTGAAATGACTTCATTTGCTTCATTTGACTTCAATTTTTCAAATAAAATAAATTAAGGGACATTATCGTTAACACATTTAAGATAACTTAGAAATATTACAGAAAAGGTATATGAAAATGATCGCTAGAATTGTAGAGACATTGAAAAAGTTTTACATACAGTCATAAGGTCTTATCAAAACAATAATATTAAAAAGCAAACACATAAACAAATAACAGGAAAAAATCGCAGTCTTGCACACACATTGTAAGTAAACTTGCAAAGTCAACCGTTTATTATGCTTTTTCCAATTTTTTTTATTAATTGGACTTCCATAATTTCTTAATACAAATTGATAAACTATATTTATATTTACATGCACTTTGTTTATGCAAATAAAATTTAAACTTTTTTATCTAGGTTTAACTTTTTTATATGGTGATAGGTATTTCCAAAGTTAACTAATTACCTTTTGGGTAAAAAAGCGGCGGTTTTGATGAAAAAAAATTGAATTATATGCAATATATGACTAAAATTTATTATACTTTACTAGCAATACGAACGAAAAAGAAAATAATACATTATAACGGAAACAAAAAAGAACATTTTATTCAAGCGTTTAGAGAAAAAAAAATTATAAACTTTTTTATAAAAGAAATAAAGAAATCTGATTTTCAAGTAAAAGGCTTACTTGAAAATCATCAATTCAATTATTTCCAAAAAAGGCTATTAGTTAATGTGGCATTTAAAACCGTATAGTAGCAGTGTTATATGTGCCATCATATGCAACTGAAAAATATTAAAAGCTTAAGAAAATGAAATTGCAAAATACGATTATACATTTAAGCAGTTTAGTTTTCAATTCGTCGAGCAATTAAGCGTAACTTGCTTATAAAATAATAATAAAAAAAAACAATAAATTATATCGTCACTTCCAGAGTCAAATATTCATAAATTTCTTTCAATTGAACAAAACTTTTGAAAATACCAATTTTTCCACATTAACCATCAATATAGGACTATATCTTTAAAAAATTGTATAAAAAAGTCCCAAAAAAAAATTAATGTGACATTTGGAAATGACAGTTATATTTGTTTAAACGCACCTGAGGCAATAGTGTCAGTTGCTGAGCGCTTATTGGGCGGCTGTTGCCTTTCTCCTTCTCTTGCAAATGAGCGACGAGAGCCGCAATGTGCTCAAGTAGTTCTTTATTGTGCACCAACAGCTGGTGAGTGCGAGCCTGGAAATATTGACATTGTATATTATATTACAGGATATTCAAGTGCTGTGCATATATTTATTTTACATTTTGGACTAAATTGAATTTGGAAATAGGTGATGAACGAATATTTTAACAATTTTCAAATTTATTGTGATACAAACAGAAACCTTGCAAGCCATTTGCTCCCATCGGCTTATCTAGAGATATTTTCTAGGGGCCTTTACTTTTGTTTCCAACGGATTTTTTATAAAGGCTTTTTAACTTTTTTCTTAACACTTTTATTTAGTCAAAATTCTAGAGTGGGCACAGAACCATACTCCTACTAAGAAATTAAATATAATATGGTATAATTACGTATATGGTCCAAAGAGAACATTTCAATCCCTCCTCCGCTATTCAATCATAGTTTATTTAAATATACTAATTATTATTTGTGAGAATACAAACATTATTAGAAACATTACGAGGAAAATAAAACAATATACGAAGAGCAATTACAGTTTTATGTAACGATAGAAGTTTATTTTCAATCAGTAAAACTGTCACGCAGGGTAGCTGTTGGCATTATCATTATACGCATTTGTTATTTTTTTTATAACGTAATAAATCCCTTTTGATATATCACATTTCATAATTTTAAATAATAATAATATAAAATATATTGCCGTGAAATGTATTACTTAGAACTTAATACAGATAGATATTTTTTAAAGTTTCATTCTATATCTGAGAGGCAGTGATTGCCTCATTCCTCACTTTCCGCCCAATTTTTGAGACAGTTCTAAGAGGCTCAGTGGTGAAACTTAACGCCACTGAACATCCAAAATTTGTCTCCAAAATTATATTAATAATAATAATAAACGTGATACGAAAATTTATGTAGTTAAAATTTCCACTGTCAGTAACTCATTAGGTAATTAAACAAACTAAACTACGGACTCGATTTAGTTATGCGAGCTTCACTGTAATTGACATCCACAACGATCCACAATTACGAGTACTTACTGTTGCTAGTGGACGCTATTAACAGAATTCTATTCTTCTGATAAGCTAAATAATATAACTATAGTATAAGTTACTATTTGATTCAGCAATAGGAAAGTGAAATCGAAATAAGTTTATTATAAAAATATAGAGGTTATTCTAGAGCAATTGAATTACTTCTCGACATAAACAAGATGTTATTATATTATTAACACTTATATATGTCCATGTGCTTGGTCTACTGCGATCGGTTTATTATTACTGACAGGTATATTGTTGCGAATAGACCTAATGTAGTAGTAGTAGACCGCGCAGTGATTGTTGATATTACTTTCCCACATGATGACAACCTCGTGAAAGCCAAAAGACTACTTAAAATAATCCAAATATTTAAATCGAAATATTTGGCCATAGCAACATGAGACTACCGCCATTTGGTATGTCAATGCGACTATCATTGCGCTAATAGTGATTTCAGTTAACGGTTTAATAGCGAAAAGCCTCCACCAATATCTTAAGAGGTTATCGCTTAGCTATTGGATCAAAAATCGGATGCAGGTTACTTGCAGAAGTTACTTGAGACGGGGCGTATTGTTAGGAGGTTTCTTTCTATGTAGCCCTAGTCACCGACGGCGTATGTAAAATTTATTTATCTTATTTAATAAAAGTATATATTGTTTTTATAAATAGGTTAATGTTTCTATGCGAAAATATTTTTATTTTTTTTACTTCTCACATCACCCATTATTAAAAGAGACGTATGTTTTACAATTTTAACGACAAATGAAACTAAATGAAGTGTTGGATGTGTCACAAAAAACTTGCAATTTGATGTCGATTATTTTTGTTAAGTAAATTAATATTTACATACTTTTCATTATCTCGCTCTGATATAAAAAAGACTGGTGTTGATTTCCAAAATTCAATATAGTGTTTCGAATTTGTTATAATATGGAGAATGTAGTGTCCTAACACTAAATTGGTTTAACATCATGTGTAACGTCATGCTCAACTTACTTGAGCCTCACAGCGAGCAGCTTGTTCAGCAGCAAGCTGGTCACGCAGCAACAGTAACTGGGCTACAGCGGCCCTGGTTTGTTGGGTCTGCTGTTCCAAACGCTCGCGAAGCAATTGCAACTGGTGTTGAGCACTGAGAGGCGTAGTGGCGTCGTCAGCTGCTACCTCCACCTTGGTGATACATTCTGGTAGATCTGGGATATTGATACTTGGCACTGGTGGGGCCTGTAACAAAAAAATTTCAATGTTCGTGTATTTATTACTAGAAAAATGAAAGAGACGTGGCGCCGCCTGTGTAAAAATTTGTTACATTATAGGCGAGTTACACAAAATCTTTAGTAATTTGTAGCCTTTGTATTATTTTGATGCGCTATATTATATAGTAAAGATTTGTCTAAATCTATCTTGTAAAATTGTAAAATAAATAATAATATATAGTATTGTAGGATAGGATAGAAAGATTTTTTCCAACCAAAAACCAATAAATGATAGTTGTGTTATAATTTAAAAAATAAATAAATAAATAAAAATCAGACTAAGTTTGTCTTTATTACCGTCAGTTATCTGGTATTAACCACATAACTGACGGCTACATAAAAGCTAAAAAAAAAACATTTATAAAATAAAACATTTTATCGAAATTAATTACAAATGTTCTATCTAAAAAAAAACTATAATAACTATCAACTTCAATAATTCTTAAAACCTTCAATTATAAAAATACTCTATTGAGTTGGTAAGTAAGTAGGTAGGTAGGTATGGCCTAAATCTTATCAACGGATCAAAAATGATTGCGGAATAAGGTTTCTAGTCAATCGTACAATTTAATTGACAGCCCATCGGATTTGCCAATGCGATAACGATCCTCCTTGACATCGAGTAAATGGATCTTATATATTTCAGGATAATGGACACTCGTCCTTATGAAGATATTTTTTTTGATAGGCGGCATGTATTTCTATGTATTGTATGAAAGTAATACATATGATAGTAGTAAGTTCAATTCCCAGTTGAAAGAGTTTGTAATATTTCCTATTTTTTACAGGATCTTGTACGTAGCCAGGTAGGCAGGGGGAACTAGAGACCTAGTGTTAAAACACTCTGTTGTCATTATAAAACTTTCGTTCCCCAATTTTCGCCGTATTCTGGGGGCATTGCGTGTTGAGTGGCGTACCTCAACACCGCATTTTGCCTTATCATCAGAACGAAGAAATGAAAATATTTAATATTTCTTATCCTTGAGTGCAAATCGAATGGCATCACATTAGTTATTATCTATCGTTTTATGTGTAAGGTGCTTTATCAATATTTTTTAAGTGTCTGGAAGTATAGGTATTCCTTATTCTTATAGAAAAGTAATAAAAAAATATCTTAAGAGCTACTAAACTTCAGTATCGCAAAGTCATGTAGGGAACTGTAAAAGCTAAAAAAAGCCTTCGTAGTATAAAATAAAAAGCATCAATGCCAGTAATTGACTACTATACTTTAAAGTATAGTAGTCAATTATTGGTATTCAATATAAAGTTAACAACTGAACAGCTTAAAGAAAAATGTAGTTAGTTAAATTACTAATGAAGTTTAACTGCTTATTAATGTATTAAAAAGCATGTATAAAAATATTAATTTTATAATAATAAAAACATGAAATATTTATTTAAATTTCCATTTCTTCGCTCTGATGTGGAGGCAAAGCGTTGAGTTCCGCCATTCAGCACGCAATTTCTTCAGAATTCGGCGGTAAATGGGGTAAACGGAGTGTCTTAACACTCGGTTCCGTCTGCCTACCCTGCTGTGTGCGGGATACAGCGTAATTCTGATAATAATAAATAATATATAATATTATATATTATTTATTAATTATTTATTATTTATTAATATTATATATAATAAATAATATATAATATTATATATTATTTATTATTATCAGTAATTATTTTTATTTAAAATTGTTATCTGATAATTTTATTCTTTAATTTTATAAATAAAATACTTCCTCTGAATGGGGATAGGACCTCAAACATCGCGTTTGACTCTAAACTCTAATATTAACTAGCTCTAACATTTCTATTAAATAAATTAAATTTATTGGAATTTAACGCATGAAAGTATTCAAAGGGAATCTAGTGTCGAGTATTTCATTCCTCCTTTACGTCAAATTTTCGAGACATTACGTGTTGATTTACACAAAACAACGCCGTTCTTTGTCTTGTTGAAATGGAATGGTAAATAAATATAAATATTTTCTTTCAGGTGGGAATCGACATCACAACCGTTTACATTCGGACACTTTGCAACGACGGCCTCTATTGCAGATTATAAGATACTTTAAAAATATATATATTACAAAAAAAAAATATATAAAAATATATTTAAAAAAAACATTGAATGGAGTGTCTTAACCCTAGGTTCCCTCTGCCTACCCGGCTGTGAGCGGAATACAGCGTGAAGCTGACATTTAAAATATAAATAATAAGATTAATGCCATTAAGAAAATGGACCGTACCGTTTTAAAGTCACTAAATAGCTAGGATCGCAAAGCTTCATGGAGATTAGCTTCGAAGTAAGTGTTCGATAGTGGAATACTTGAGGCAGTGACCGGAAACAGATTGGTTTAAATTCAAATGTACGAGGAAACCAGCTGGTATTCGTTGAACATGCTTATCTTGATGTGTTTAATGATGTTTCTTTTATTTTCTTTATTTATCCTGTGACTAAGTAGTAGTTAGGCCAGTCGTGGCGCAGGGGCACAAGGGTGTGACTCTAAATGCGATAGATTGTGGGTTCGATTTCCACTCGAGGAAGTTAAATATTTCATATTTTAGTTTCGTTTTGGTAATGAGACAAAGCGCAGTTTCGAGTTTTGCCACTTGACAGGCAATGCCTCCAGATTTAAGGAGTCTTGAATGATAGACTTCTCTCTTTCTATTTGTATATCAGGACTTTTCTTCTACACTTTATAATCATAGTATCATTGTTTTAATTTGAGTTCAAAAGTAAATTTTCTTATTATTTTCAGGGTTCTATATCTTTTAAGAAAAAAAGGAGCCCTTTTAAGATTAGTCACTTTGTTGTCTGTCGGTCAAGAACTCTTGTCTCAGGAACGTTTGGAGACATCAGGTTGAAATTCAAATCAGATCTACGGTTCCGACCAAGAATTATGAAATTTAGCAGCTAGCACCTACAGGTAGTTAGTTCAGGAAAAAATCTGAAAACTATATATTTGTGGTTAATCCTAAAAACAAAAGGGGGTATAATTTGATATTAAAGCCGCCAATTCAAGTGAGGTATCAGATGAAAGGGCTCTGGCTAAGCTCAGCTGCAATCAGAAAAAGCTCGAGACCTCCAATTTTTGTACGGAACTCTTGTTGGGCGAGCTCGACTCGCGATTGTCCAGTTTTTTTATCTTCACCGAGTCCCCCATGCCCATAAACGAGAAGTCAAGTAATCAGAGGGAAGCTAGTGTTAAGATACTGCATTCCCCACATTGCTACGAGAGCGAGGAATTGAAATCTCACGAGTGGAAATCGAACCTACAACCGGCGCATTTGCGGTAAGACACAGAGCCGCTACGCCACGACGGCCTTAACAATGTTTTACATAAGAATATATTTTTTTTATTTGAAATTAAGACAATTCCATTCTATCTAATAAAAAAAATTAGCTTCACGCAGTATCCCGCACACAGCAGGGCAGGCAGAGGGAACCTATTGTCAAGACACTCCGTTCCCCACTTTCCGCCCAGTTCTGAAGGCATTGCGTGTTGAGTGGAGGAACTCAACGCCGCGCTTGGCCTCGACACCAGAGCGAAGAAATGAAAATATAAATGTAAATAAATATATCATTTCCTCGAGTGGGGATCTAACCCACAACCAGTCGATTTTACAGTCACACTTTGTGCTCCTGCGCCAAGACTGGCCGTTCTATTAATAATAGTCACTATTACGAAAACACTACACTTTACACTACCTAGTAGTACCAAGAATATGAATCACTGCTTATTTCCCAACAAATATCATTCTGACGTAGGTTTGTTGATGTATTATTGCCAGAGATGATAAGGAACCTGAGATTTGAGCAATTCTCAATAAGCTCCTTACTTAATGTTGTTAGAACCGATTTAATTCGTAATACAAGGAATTCTATGTGCTGTCTTTAGATTTGTATTGTGTTGCCAAATTTTCTATCTCTGGTCAGAAGGAAAATGATGCCTCGGTACAGATATATAGATATATTATTTTAAATTAGATTTTCATAAATATAGACCATAGAATATGGATAATGAATGACTCAGACATAGGCAGAGGGAACTTGGGTACCTAGTGTTAAGACACTCCGTTCCCGTCGAATTTTTGAGGCATTGCGTTTTGCGGAACTCCACGCCGCACTTTGTCTCGTTACCAAAGTGAATAAATGAGAATATTAAAAATTATGGATGACCTGTATATAAATATGATATCAGCCAACGATCTGCCAAAGACCGAGCAACACTCAACGTTGCATTTTGTCCAGATTTTGTAGGGAAATAAAAAAAAAATATATAAATAAGTTCTTGGGTAGAAATTTGTACGTCATGTACAGTCAGATACTATAAAATTTCTATTTAGTTTTAAATATTAAAAAGTTTGATGAAACCTCTTAACCCTTTTAAAACAAAGAGTGTCGTAAAATTTTACTTTGATGCACGTAATAGATTTATAGAGTTATGGTAATTAAATAAATAAAAAGAAATAAATATTTAATTGTTATATTTGACAACGAATTGACATTTGGTATTTATCTATGATTTGGTATCTAAAACATGTTATA
>DWMY01000622.1:0-21590 GCA_018249775.1 Heliconius hecalesia formosus | reverse complement strand
CCAGAGCGAAGAAATGGAAATATAAATTTAAGTAAATATTTCATCTCCTCGAGTGGGGATCGAACCCACAACCAGTCGGTTTTGCAGTCACACCTCGTGCCGCTGCGCCACGACCGGCCTCAAATATTTTAATAAAGATATATTTTAAATTACTATTTATTTATTTACGAATGTCTATAAAATAATTTATATATTGATAAATTTGCGTAAAAGATACCGTTCCCCATTCATTAGAAAGATAAGAAGTAAAGATTTAAATACTTCATAAAAAAAAATATAAATATAGTCAGTACATTCCCACAATGTCAATATCAACACTAGTATATATATAATATATTAGATGTTGATCAAACATACCATTCTTCTAAATATTCTCCAAACATAACGATCACAATATTCAAATCAAACAAGAGATAACAATACATTATATTAAACACAAGATATTTGAAGCAAGTGCATAGATGTTATCAAGAGGGCGGAGTGTATTTCCTGTTTTCAATTATTGCAGCTCGCGTCGCCCAGTAGGTACATACGGTACAGTTACGACCAGCTCGCGTCCAGTCCCGCTGCACTGGTTCAAGAAACGTTATATTCTGCAAAAAGTGAAGGCACTGTGTCGTTTTTTTTTTACGAAAACTACTTCGACCTATTTGGTTTCTATGAAAAAAACAGACTCGGTTTGCTGAATAGACATTGTATGTGACACTTGTGCTTTCAATTGCTACGCCGGTGTAATGTAATACAGACTAAAATAATTCAAATCAAATATGTTTCCTTTATTCAAATAGACTTTTTAAATCGTGAATAAATATAAAAATAACATTATTATCGCTGTTAGAGAAAGCTACTAAAGACTCAAAAAGGATTTGTGCTGAAAATATTTTTTTCTAGAATCTAATATCAAATGTGGAATTTTATGGCACAGCAGTTCTCCATACCATAAATCGTGTAACTTTTTAAAAGCACACTAAAAATTACACTAAAAGATAACGTTATAATTAACATAAAATATAATTTTATAGGTACATATTAGGATAAAATATTGTTCCTACAAAAAAAACGGACCCGTCCTATATTTTAGTCTTAAGTATTCAGTCAAGCTCAATACCTAATATAAAAAAAAATCGAAATTAAATGAGCTTTACACTGTATCCCGCACACAGCAGGGTAGGCAGAGGGAACCTAGTGTTACGACACGCCGTTTGTCATTTTCTGCCGAATTCTGGAGGTATTGCGTGTTGAGTGGCAGAACTCAACGCCGCGCTTAGCCTCGACACCAGAGCGAAGAAATGGAAATATAAATTTAAGTAAATATTTCATCTCCTCGAGTGGTGATCGAACCCACTACCAGTCGATTTTACAGTCTCACTTCGTGCCACTGCGCCACGACTGTAAATACCGTTTTAGTCAAGACGTTAACGAAATTATCGGACGGACTCACTGCGTCAACATCTTTTTAGATAATTCATAACATATTCTTAGGAAGACCTATTTCTGATGTTAATTACGACAATGTGGTATAGAAAATCGACACACAAATTTGATTCGAGGTTATTTTGAGTTGTTAAAATTTTATTATTGTTTTTGTAATTTTAAAAATTGAAAATTGCCCCTCGTAGCGCATGAGCACAGTGTGTGTGTGTTGTTTACATTTATATTCTCATTTTTTCGCTCTGGTGTCTAGACAAAGCGTGGCATTGAGTTCCGCCACTAAACACGCAATGACTCCAAAATTTGACTGAAAGTGAGGAACGGTGTCTTAGCATTAGGTTCCCTCTGCTTACCTAGAAGCTGGTTTATTTTACTTTAAAATAAACAGCTTCACGCTTTTTCCCGCATAACAAGGTATTTCTATCAAGAAGGAAAAACTAAAACACATAAATCCCCCTTTGGTCGCTAACCAAAGTCGAACCCATAATCATCGAGTTTACAGTCATACTCTGGCCCACTACGCCACCATGCCTACTGGAAACAGTAATGAGTCAATATAAGAAAGGAACACGTTTGGATGCCGTTTCATTTGAGCAATGGCTCGTTTGCTAAAGGAGGAATGCTCCAATTCTTTTTCCGCTCTTTGTTCGCTGATATAACGGCGTCTTGTGACTGTGAGAAATATTATGAGAACGCAGCCATATACTGGTGGGTAGGTTCGTAAAATAAAGCTTTGTCACGAAAATGTACCATTTACGATTATATGAAACTTGTATCCGGCGGAAAGTGACGAACGGGAGTGTCTTATCAGTAGGTTCCCAGGTTTCCCCTTCCTACTCTGCTATCGTGTATAAATTCGCCTATCCTACTTAAGTGAATAAATTCGCCTATGTGCGGGATGCAGCGTGAAGCTATGGAACTTTTATATTTAAATACATTGTTGTACGTGAGATAAAGATTTTCTCTAAATTATATTTAAAAGTGTATATTTATTATAGGAGAGTTAAGACAGAGTTAAAAGAGGTATATTTTAAAAAAATATTACAAAGCATATAAAAAATTGAACGTAGCGGGAATTGAACTCCCGCCTCTTGGAAACCGTCCAAGTGTTTTTCTCTCCAAAGTGTTCTCACTCGAGGAATAACACTTTCAAATTGATAAAAATAATCAGGTATATTTAAATTTTGTAGAAATCACCATTTAATATGTATGGTATAAAAATCTTCATATATATTAAAATACAGAATTAAATAAATCCACGTGAGGTTCTAATGAAATCCAAAAATTTTAAAAACATCATAATCGTCTAATAAGTTTTAGGACATAACAAAAAAAACACCCAATTAAAATAAACCGTAGTTTAACTCAAAATATAATTACTGTGATAAACGTGAAACATTACACAAAACGATCCCACGCCATTTTAATAGCCTTTTGTTACATCTAAAACAAAAGCTTCTTGCGAATTTTACTTGCTTATTAGATGATTAAAGCTCGAAGATACGGTAAATTTATAGCATTTATGAATTAAAAGATGACTAACAAACAAGTGCCAAGTCTTTATAATTACACAAAGTTCGTACCGTCGATCGCTGACTTTTCCATTTACGTACAAAACGAGAGTCGACTTTGCTCAAGAATAGATGGAAACAATATATATATCTATATTTATATTATTTATTTGTATTATTATTATTATCATTATTATTTTTATAGATAATATTATTGATAGTATTTTTAGTAACATTTACAGAGATCGGGCCAGTCGTAAAAGTAAGTACGTTTTGTACTTCACAAAATGTTATGTGCATTTACTAGATTTTAGTTGTAACTTTGCTTGTATTTCTATTTGTGGTGTACAATAAAGTATATATATATATATATATATATATAAATAACAGGGGTACAAGCTTGCGACTAAACGCGACAGGTTTCGGGGTTCGCTCCCCACTCGAGGAAATGAAAGATTTAATATTTTAATTTCTTTCTCTCTGCTCTGGTATTGATTGAGGCAAAGCGCGACGTTGGGTACTGGCACTCAATATGCGATGCCTCCGGAATACGGCGGACAGTAAGGAGCGGAAATGTCTTAACACTAGGTCCCCAGGTTCCCACTGCCTACTCTGCTACGTGCGGCGTAAAGCGAAAAAAATATAGAGAGATTTTATTAAAACGCCGCACTACTCCACTCTTAATTTCTATTCGCCTAGAGCCAGTCGGGCTAGGAAAGCCATCGCAGCTTATGTGTTATCGTTATCCTAGTGTTCAAGGAACCCGTAGAAATATTCCCCCTTATAGTATTTGTATCCAAAACTAACAATATTTAGCTTTTCTATCCATCAATAGAATTTTGTGAATATATCTACTATTCCAACCCTAAGTTCTGCATCCTAGGTTCTGTTAAACTGTTAAATTTTAGTTTCCTTTTAAAAGAAATTTAGTTTCACTAAAACACTTTTGTTTTCCATATAATGAATATCAAACTAAACCACAGCGAGAGGGGCTCGAGTTTAGTTCGTGAAATTTAAATTGGTTTTGTTCAGGCAAATGCAGCGCTGTTGCTTAGTAGTAATTTATTAATATTTTTGGTAAGAAAAGGATAAGTGATGCTATCAAATCGAATTTATGAAAGTGTACCAAAGCTAAATTAGAAACAATCCTCGTTGATTAGTTAAAACGGCGAAATCAAAATAATATCGACATCCTTTGCGACGATATAATATAAATGGTATAGATATAACAATAACTAACGGTTAAACTAACGGTTTTAAAAGAGAAATAAAATGTAAGAATTTAAATATATTAAACTAACCTGTATAACATAACGCCACATAGTCCCTCTGAGTAGCAGTACCTTCCAGCAAGTTCCACGACACCCGCAGCTGTGACCCTTCTTCCGTCCATAGGATTGAACCTTTTCTATTGACTCCATATAAATCCTTCTTCTCATCGACGCCACTACTCAAACTTTCTTTATTCTCCGTATTCACATCTCCATCATTATTGGCACTTTCATTAGGCACTGCTGAGGTACATTCTCCATTTTCAGTCACATCGTTGCTACCCTCAGCCGTTCCGCTACACTCCTTGTCCTGTATTTGTTCACTATCCACACACCCCGCGTCATGATCTGACATGACGTATTTGATTACACTAACATTGTCAACTGAAAATATAATGTATGTAGCCTTTTTCGTGTGAAACGTTGTATTGCAAGAGAGCGAAACAAGTGGAATCGCGAGAGGTATGGGGTAGGGGCGCGACGTCGCGACGCCAGCCCGGCCGGCGCCGGCAAACTACTGCCACCTAATGCGGTCTATTCATTTCGTTGCTAGCCAAGTGCATTCTAAATTATGATTCTCTTATTAACATAACTAGATTTTTAATGAGAAAAACTTTTGTGATTTTTCGTATGTTTAACTGGAACTCTTGAACAATGGACAGCAAAATGTCATTAATTAAAGAACATGGTAGTGGAGGAATTACATATTATGTTAGGTGAAATAATATTTGAGAATCAATTTTTGTATAACAACAACGAGTTGAAAAATAAATTTATTACATTCTCAAGATTTACTCAAAATCTTAAAATAACATTGAATCATACAAATGTTCTTGACTTCTGACAAATACAGTTTTTTTGTGATGTGTCCAGCATGCTTATTCGTCAAAAGAATATGTCATGGCAAGAAATTATAGATATAGAGTAATGTACTACAATTTAAATTATGGTAAAATAAGTAATATATAAAATAATATAAATATTGTCAGAGTTTACTGCTAATAAATAAAGTATTGTTTCTTTCATTAGTTATTTGTATTTTCTTACATGGAGTTGGACGGAATGTGTGGATCTTTTAAAATATATTCAATGTTTAATGGAAATTCTATATATCAATGGGGTAAGATAGCCTAAGTTATAATATATAATACTATAGAAATCATAATATAATGAGAACTTTAACAAATTGTAAGTAAAAAAAATGTTTTGGAAGTACATTTTAAGCAAAGTTTTAATAAATTAATATGATTTATTACACTACAAATTAAAAACAGAAACTACACTATTAAACATATTTTCAATTCTCAATTAATTTACAATAAACTAAGAGAATAAAAAATACATATCTTGTATTTATTGAAATATTAATTAAATAAATTATGTAAAAAGAGCATTTCATGATATACTTAAAGTCAGAAATCGCGATATATAAGCGGATGTAAGCTTAAATAAATAAAAAGACTAGTCATGACACACTAAGAAAACAAGATCGTTTCTACAACAATATAATGTAAATTGCAATTTATGTTCAATTTTTTGTTTGTATAATTCAGCTTATTATACGTGAATATATCATTATATTATAAAATCAATATTTTTGTCAATAACCGATTAAAAACAACGTCTAGTTAAGATGGAAATATGGTAAATTGTTGTGAGAAAATTAAATATTGTTAGCACCACACAAAATCTTGAAAAAGCCACATACACTCGTCTTATAATTACATTATATTGCACAAAGCCACAATATTATTTCATTTCTACGAAATTATTTTAAATATCTTCATTTCTGTATTTGCTACTGCAGTCCTTGTTCCCATTGACGTCGCACAAACAGGATACGAGTGAGTGACCAATCAGCTAACAAGAAAAACCTGCAAGAAGATCCGGATTGGCTATAAATTCTCACGGGGCTACTATTTACTGCAGATGACAGTCGATTTTATTGAACTTGACATTACAATATTCTTACGTCAATGTCATGTAAAAACGTTTTGAAATAAAGTATACTAAATAATTATAAATAAAACAAATTTAAATGTTTAAAACATAGATATTTTTAATACAATCAAGGTAAAAAAATCTATATTTCCTTTTTGTGTGTTTGATCAAATGACAGTAGTAGCATATAAGTAAAAAACATAAAAATATATTATTTCCGAACGTTAGTTCAAATAAACAAACTACATTCCTAATTTCTTAAGTTCTCCGCGACTTGAATTGACGTTATTAATATCATTTAAATTTGTACTTCTAAAGCTTATATTACACATCCATTTATTTTATTGATATATTAAATATTCTATTTATATGCAAAATGACTTCCATGATATCTGACTCGGAATCAAACGTTAGTGGATTTATAAGATATAGTGATAAAAATTTTAAGCATCTTTACACATCTATGATAAAGGTAAATTAAGCATATTTTTTAAATATTTAATAATATTATAAAAAAAATATCATTTATTTATTTAAGTATTGTTTATTGCCTTTGTCTAAATATTGGTTTTTCATTTTTAGAATATGGAAATCATAAATCAAGATCTACTTGAAATTGAAAACAATATGAAGAATATTGTGACAAATTCAGGTCCACTTGAAAGCCAATTGTCTGCACTTTTACATGTACTTCCTAAACCAAAATTAAATTTGCCTATGGAGACTGATTAGATATAAATCTACAAATTATATATTTTATTGAAGACACTAAAACAAATGTTGTGGAGACTAGTGAAAAGATTGTTTTTAGAATATTATTTTATTGTAATATATATTACTACATTTACTTGTTTTTATTTATAAATTATTTTGTTTAGCTTATAAGAATTTTGCTTTGTTACACACAATGTTATTATACAGGAACAATAAAAAAACTTTTGAACAGTTTGAAATTTGTTTTATTTGCATATATAAATGTATAAAACAAATACATAACTTAGAATATTAGATTAATAAATAAAAAATTAAAAAATCTCTTTGGAAACAATTATAAAACCTTATGATTGTCATAATCATAGATAATAATTATCAAACATTAAATCATGTCAATCAAACATATTGTATATGCACATTTTTTTATAATTTTAAAATTGCTTAAAAGATCTTTACAAAATTATGACTACTATTAGTACAAGACCAAAGTCTCCAACCCGAGCTGAGGCAATAGCTAAAGCTTTAAGGCCAGGGCCAGTTTTTTGCACAGGGGTATTATTAGGTAAATATATATACATCTAATGAGTTAGAAAAAAAAAGTTATAGTAATATAAAATGGTAAAATTTTGTTGATTTACTAATTTGATATTACTTTTTAAATTCTTTAATCTATATCTTTGAGCAGCGTGTAAGTATGTACCCATACATTTGTGTAGTGTATACTGTATTATGTATAGACTTATAGTCTAAAAATTTAGTCAAGGCTGCAATGTTTACCACATCAATGATCACCCAGATCCAATATATAATAATAAGACTTAAAAATGGTCAAATTAAGCTATAATCGTTTTTATCATCGACTGAAGTGTCACGCTTTAGTAAACTCACTTTACCACTCTTTTCTTATATTACATATAGGCCTCCTTTTCCTATTCCTTGAAAGAAAACATAAATATTAAGTGTAAACAGATTCCCTGTGTGAGAATCAAAATTCAAACCCATGACCATCCACTGTGCTTGTAGATTCGAGAGATACTTTTCATTGTGGAGTGCCCATCGTATCAAGATTTTAAAGTTATCAAAAAGTCATGGGATCTGTTATAGGATAAATTGTTTTTTTTTTGCTGATTAAGCTGCTTTAAAAGCAAACGAAATTCTCAACAAAATGTAAAGTTTATAAGAAAGGCCTTTTAAAAATTTTCAAGGTAATTGGGTAGAAGATAGAATTGAGTGTCCAAAAAGAGGCACTTTTTATTTTCCTCCTAAGGAAGACATCGATTATGAAAAACGAAAACCCGAGTCTAGACAGCCAGATTTTAGATTGAATAAATTAAACAGTTTACAGGTAAGTAAGTTATCTTACTCAATATTTAACATAATATATATGCATGCGTCATAACAGAGTGAAGCTAAAAGTAAAATAAAATCTTACTTCAGTGTTAATATAGAAACATATGAATCGGAGATTTTATTGTGGAAAACTAGCAGTGACTAAAACAGTCATCTTTTTATTATTTTTTTCAGCTTCCCGCTTTATCCCGCATGTAGCAGAGTAGACAGAGTGAGGCTAATAGTGCTAAGATACTCTGTTGTGTTCCACCCTCCGCCGAATTCTCGAGGTATTGACTATTGAAAGGCGGAACAGAACGCCGCACTTTGCCTTGATTTTTATTTCCTCGAATTGAAATCGAACCCACAACCTGTCGCGTTTACAGTCACGCGCTTGTGCCCCTGCGCCACGACTGACCTCAACCGGGATCATTTCATTTATTTTTAATATATTATATATAACGATAAGTTTGCTTAAAACTTTGTTTAGGTACAATTAATTTAATAGATAGGTACATTAAGATCTAGGCAATCTCTAGTAACAATTTAAAAATGTCACAGGGCAACGTGCATTCAGTAATAAGGCACGACAGTCACGATAGCTGTGGTAATTTCGCGACGACGACTGATCTCGTATACAAACACCTGCCAAAACCTCTGTGTGGACCGAACATGCGATATTATAAACGAAGCGCTCATCAGTTTTACCCTCAACCGGATTTTATGAAGTGTTTTGTATGTATCGCGCTTAAAACTTAACTAATAATATATCGCTTCATATATTTATAGAACAAAATACTTTTTAAAACAGTATCTCTATTTATTATAATATCCGCATAATCTCTATTTTTTTCCTAGCCTCAATCATATCCCGCATATAAGTACTTATATAGTAGGTAAGCCTACCAGATACGAGACAAAAAATCCGGGTATATCTCGGAATTTTGTCCCGTGTTGTCCCGTGTCCAGTAATTACTTACTTTACTACTACTAGTTTTATTATAGTTTAATAGTTAAGCCTTAAAGTGAGATTCAAAAAATTTGAATTACATAACATAGTAGGTACTTTTATGTAGAGTAAAGTAAATAAACAGTTGAGGTAAATAAAAAGATTTTCACAAAAAAAATATCAACCACCAGTTCTAAGTAGTTTAATCTCGGATCAGACACCAAAATTCAGATTCTGTTCGTGGTATCAGAAATGTCCCGGAAAAGATAAATCTGGATCTAGGAACTCTAATTGTAGGGTTGGCGGTACGAGGACTATGTTAATACACTTCGTTATTCTCTTTCCGTTCGGTTTTAGGACATTGTGTATTGGATTTATTAGCGCGTTTCAGCGAGAAAATGATAAATATAAAAAATAATAATTAAATACAAACGTTAAACGTTTAAAGTAAAACATGCTTAAGTATAATATAAAACGAATAAATTACATAAAATATTTGTATGTGATGTGTAATATGTTTAAAGTATAAAGCTATTTATAATCTATATACATTTCCACTATTTTCATTTACAATATATTACAAATTTCTTTACTTTTTATTGTTATTTTAAGCTCTTAACAGTGTAATTATAGGGTATGCGTATGTCTCAGTCCTTTATATCACGAATTTGGGACACTAGGATTTTTTATGACGAATATATTAAGTAATAAATTATTTCAAACTGTAGCTATTTAATTCAAGTGAGATCAGGACCCTGAGCGTGAGGAGCATGGGCTCCAAGTGTCCTTATGGTTAAGACGGTACTAATATATTACTGTTTTTTAAATAATAAATATAGGTTAACACTATCGTGGCGTAGTAGTTAAGACATGTCTTACTGTACATGAGGTGATTATTGGTTCAATCCCTACACTCGGGCATCTTTATGCTTTTAAATATTTTCTGTTGTCTGGTACTGGTTAAACAATGGTGCTGTTCAATACGAATTTGTCTTAACATCAGATCTTCTCTTTCTTCATTATTAAAAATGTTTGTAAATACTTGCCGGACAGAGGCGATTGCTCGTATTGTTTAAATTATTTGTAAATTAGATCAAAATATTTCTTCTAAAATGCAGGGTAATGTAACCGAATGGGGCTTAAAAAATGTCTTACAAAGTGAATGGGCGTGCGCCGACACCCCTGACTATTCTTCCACTCTGTACGAAGATACGTATGTACCTCCGATGCCGTACCAATATTTACAGAGGTCTGAGAGGAAAGCTAGGAATTCGTAAGTTCTTCCGCTAGCTATCATATAAAAAAGTAGATTTTTTAGCTTCACGTATACTATAAGAGAATCCGTTCTAAATTTTCCGCCGACTTCTAGAACATTGCGTGTTTAATGACAGAAGTCAACGCCGCGCTGTGCCTGAACATTAGAACGAAGAAATGAAAATATTAAATATATCGTTTCCCCGACTGCGGATCTAACCTACAACCATCAAGTTTACAATGTTAGCAATGTCTTCATTTTCACGTTGATGTTGCAAAAATATTTGTATATATTTATTAATATTTGTTTTGTTTCAAAGGTACTTTTATTTATAATAAATTGGGTATATTATCGTAAAAAGATACATACGATATGTAAAATAATTAACAAAGTATTGTAGGTTTATATATTTTATTATTTCAGGAGTTTCACAAAAAGTTTTCACTATAAGATGACAAAATCAAAACAATGATAACATCAAGAATCATTTTTTTTCTCACTTTTTGCAAAAATTACTAGTCTTTAAATATCACATTTTGTTGTATAAGATAAGGACAGTGACGTCCATATAAAAATCGTAACAATTCAATAATTCTTAATGCTTTCATATCGCCGTCACCGGGCACCAGCACGAGATCAAATCTTACAGCTAAGTTCACACTTAACAACTAATAACCGCTTAAAACTAACGCATGATAACTTAACAAATATATCTTAATATAATGGCAGTTTATGGATTTTTATTAATAAAAGACAAAAATAAAACGTTCAAAGAATAAAAAAGATGCAAAATAATATGTTAGTCAAAAGGTATTAGTGACTAGCGGTTGAGCATTAGTGAGGTGTGAAGTTTTCCTGAGGCAGTTTGATCAGTCGGGACCCTCCAGGGGCCTTAAATATACTACTTGGGGCATATTGTTGGAAAACATTCTGGGATACAAAAGTCTGGGCCATCCTTGGCTGAGGGATCTGAACATGGCTATTGTACTGCATTTGAGGGAACACTGGAGTACTTATAGGAGTAAAAGCTGGGGCATTGAAGTTCTGACACTTATCTAATAGTCTATCTTGTTCACCGCAAACAGACTCTTCACGAGATGGTGGCTGAGAAAATATGTTCCTCTGAGTCATACTGGATGCCTGGGATTCGAACCCCGAACTCTGGCTGGAAGACCGGCTGACGTTAACATTGAAAATCTGCCTTTCTCCTTCCGTGCCCCAGTATCCTCCAGCAACCCACGAAGTTGTATGACCCAATTTACTTGGAGAAATCAATGGCCGTGCCTTATTCAAAGGTATGGGGGCCACAAAATTGGGGGAGGCAGTGAATTTGCGTAAGGCAAACACAGGATTCATTTTAGAACTTTTCTTTTTTGGACTACTTATGCATAAAGAACTTATGCTCTCATCTAAATCGGAATCAGAGTCTTGTGCTAACTTTTGATACTTATTAAAGGAAGGTTTCACGAACACTGAGTTTGATAAAGGATTGGGGCTAGTCGTTGTCACCGAGTTAACACTAAAAGTGGAATTTAATTTGGGTTTTCCCCAAATACTGTCACTTCTAGGTGTAAAAGATCTACCATTCATCAAGCTTTTATTAAAAGGGCTGAGAGTGTCATTCGAAGAATCTGTAAAATTGTGCAAGCCAAATTTACTAAGTGATACATCATCATCCGTATCCAAAGAAATACTATCGTCTTCTTCAATTATTTTTTTCGGGGAACCATTTGCCAGATTCTTTAGCTTCTTTGGTGTAATGTTTTTTCTTTTAATAAATTTAACAGTCTTATTAATACTTCTGTATACAAGCAATACTGCCAGAGCACTTGATAACTGGAAATAAAATTGTATATTAAATATTTAAGTGTTAACAGAAAAGTTTAATAAATATTTGGAATGTGGCCATTAAGTGTTTATTGTAATGTTTTGTAAACTCACCTTAATTAAGCTCATTATTAATGGATCTGTTTTCACATATCTTTGTCCTATACAAGTCATTTCAAATATAATCCACAATGTGTCAATAATCATACTATAATTTGATTTACTTTTGTTAGTAAAAAGTCCAACAGTTTGTATTAAACATACAAAGCCACCTAATACTAGTTGCGTCAAATCATTTAGTCCAGAGTTAAAGCTCGTAAATATGTCTATATCTACAATAGTGTGTATGTCAATAACATTTTCTAATGATGGGAATGTTAGTAATGTCTTCATTTTCACAATTGAAATTATTCTTACTATGAGATTGTATAAAATTTGTTTTATATTATATATTGTGTTAGATAAATTCTTGTGTACTGCTTTGTGCTTCATAGCATGTGTATAGCACTCAATTGCTACTAAAATAAAAATAATCATTCCCAGTTTATTGGATACATTGTTTATAATATTTCTGGTTATTTCCTTTTGTTTTTCTTTTTTAATATCAAGTTTATCTGTAGTCCTTGTTTCTAAAAGCTTTGAACCTAATAATGTTTCTTTTTCTTTATGCAACTTTACTTGCAAAATATTTTTACATGGACTGCATAGTTTATAGGCTTTTTCTAGCCGATTCCTGGAAAAATAATAATAAACTTAAACATAGTATTTAAAAATTGCTTTAACATTTTATTAATTTGCAATTAATACTTGAGGTTTTTGTATTTACAATACAAAGCTGATAAACTGTTTAAATAAGATAAGGTAAATGAAGCCAAATATTAAGCTAATGTTCTAGAGAAGTAAAAATAATTACATAATTTTTGGCAGTTACCTGTAAGTTTCAATTTCTTCATCATAATTATATTCATTCATAGGAACAAAATTTGCGAGTTGTGTCACCTTGAGCTGTTGGTTTATATTACACATTTTGCAGAGGCCATTTTTGGGTGGGCTTCTTTGGAATAATTTAGGACTTTTAGAAATTTGCTCTGTACCAGTATTTAATACTTTGTTGTAGTCTCCATCCTAAAACCAATCGATTATTATTAATAAACACATATAACAGCTAGTATTAAATATGGAAAATTAAGTAAAAAAATACCTTAGTAAATCCGTTGTACTGTTCGCATTTTGGACAAGTCCAGGAATTTCGCTCGATATATTTCACCCAAAAGTTATGGTTGCAGAACCAACAATTTACTCGCCAAATCAGCGTTGACCTGATAAAAAGATTTTTTGTACTATAGATACATCTTATCAGGCGGGAAAGTATTATAACCTTAAGTTACTTACCGCAAATTATATATTAGTTTTAACAGTAATAATGCGCAAAGAACTGCAGATAAAACTAGTATTGATTCCATCTTATAATGATATTTCATTTTTTGGTCAAATGTTGTTATATATTTCATAAAATCATATTTTTATTCCTTAACCTAAAAATACACGACACCCACCCACCATCACTACAGACTCTTTAGGTTGCTTAGAACACAGATTATTAATTGCACAGTCTACCCAAAAAAAAAGCATACCATAGATAATATTATTACGTAAAAAGTGTATAGCTAAAGTCGCAAAAACGAATTTGTTGAGAATATTCCTTTGGTATCTCAATGTAATTATTATTGCCACGTTATATATGAACATAGTTTTGTAGTGTAGATGGATCGCCAAGGTATCCAAAACTTGACGACAAAATTTGCAGTGAACATTTCAAAGGAGGTAAATAATCGGATGCACAAGCAAGTCCAAGTTATGTTCCCACAATATTCCCTAAAATACATATCCCAAAGTGTGCTAAAAGCACAGATTACATCAATACAAGAGTAATCATTGACTGCACTGAATTCAGGATAAGAAGTACCATCAGCAGTACCTTATGGTCCCAAGCCGGCTGAACCCCTCGGAAGAGTATGACCACTCACACACGAAAAATAAAAAAATATTAGATGTTTATTAGCTTGTTATATAGCGCTCGGTGTCACAGGCGGAAATCGTATTTAACATTATAATATGTCCGTCTGATAGGCGGCCGAGCGCCACAAAACGCTGACTAAGGAGAGATCGGGTGAACAGCGCCGGTGGGAAAGGAATTTCTTCTGTTCCCACACTTATTATTCCATCGTGGAGTAATTAAGTCGTAGGTTAAGTTAGATTTAGTTAGGTTTAGATTCAATATTGTTTCTCCAAAATTGAGGACAATTATATATAAGTTAGATTAATTTAGGTTTAAGCAGATTACTGTTCTTCCAACATTGAAGGCAGTAGTCTTAGATATAGTTTAGTTTTAGATTTAAATTGTATTTTGTATTTAAATTTTATTAATATAAGTTTAAGCATAAAAATCGTATTTTCTTAACCCTCCAACTGCAGCCAACGTAACTAGCTCATTTCATACTAAATAAGTGTATGTGCCTGAAAGCTTAAGTTTGTTAACTTTATTCACCGCATCATCAAAACTTATAAGGTATTTCCCAATTGCATACTCGGTGGAAGAGTCCGACTCGCACTTGGTCTGTTTTTTCTCGGAACTCGGAAGCGGACATAGATGCACGTGTGCCGCTAGTAGCTAGTGTGATGTTTCATTCCGGTCGAAACATGGTTCCGGAACACAAAGCACTAAACGCCTGTTCCGGAACAGTTCTGACTAGACGCACTTAGCTCTTCCACAACAGGAATGAGTCATTGCAAGTTCCACAACAGTTTTGTACCGACTGCTTAGTGTGTTCACACGCATTCTCTGTTCCCAATCCGTTCCACTAATTCCAACATATAAAAATTAGAGTTTTAAACTGTTTCGGCCCAAACACCTACTTTTTGCAAGTGTCGGTTTGCCGAGATATTGCTACGACGGCGTGCGAAACGCTATCATGCAGCTGTAGCCTAATAGATTTAGTGTTAACCACTATAACGGTCGCGCTGGTCAGACCCTGAGGTTATAGAGGATGTCTTTCATAATTCATTTAATTTTTTTTTTATTTAATTATTTTGTGTTAATAAAACTTATTTTAAAAGTATAGTTTTGATAGCAAACTACCGTGATAAAAAATTTAAAACAAAGTATTTTATAATAGTTTGGTAAGCGCGACTGGTTGTGGATTCGATCCCCACTCGAGGAGATGAAATATTTATTTAAATTATTATTTACATTTCTTCGCTCTGGTATCGAGGCAAAGCGTGGCGTTGAGTGCCGCCACTCAACACGCAATGCCTCCAGAATTCGGTGAAAAGCGGGGAAAGGAATGTCTTAACACTAGGTTCCCTCTGCCTACTCTGCTGTGTGCGGGATACAGCGTGAAGCAGAGCCCTGTAGTAGTTATATAGTAGCTTGCTCTCAAAAAGTGTTCAACAATTCAGTGTAATTAGTTGCCTTGGCATATTTTTTTATTCTATTTACATTTAATAATAATTTATTCTAGTTTATATTCGCCGCCGCGACACCCGCGAGGCATCAGCGGACATTAGTCGCGGGCGGTGATATCTTCTTAAATATCTATTTTACAAGCTTTTATTTAGTTTTACCTGTCCCGATGTTTGTTTGTTTGTAATCGAATCTTGCAAGCTTAACGTCATCCACTTTATTACCCATGATGTACAATTTTGTTAAGGCGCCCATATTGGCATTCCAATATGGGCGCCTTAACTACTTTAACATTTTTAAAGTGTTAATCCACACATAGGAAAGAAAAATACTTATTTAGAAAACGTATAAAAATTTTAACGTAGCGGGACTCGAATCCGCGCCTCCTGAAAACCGACCAGGCGCTCTGACCACTAAGCCTCATCAAGCTTCGTCGAAACTTTTATACGCTTGTTACAACTTATTTATGTTGTTAACTTGTTTATACGTTTTATAAATAAGTATTTTGCTTTCATAAGTGTGGATTAACACTTTAAAAATGTTAAAATATTTAACAAATAGCATTCTCTCTTGCCAGACGAAAATTCTAAGTAATTATCTTTCGGTAGCGGAAATTTGTAAATATCTCCCAACAGAGATGCTAACAACGTAAATAAGTTGTGACAAGCGTAAAAAAATTTCGACTTGATGAGTATGGCTTAGTGGTCAGAGCGCCTGGTCCGTTTCCAGGTGGCGCGGGTTCGAATCCCGCTACGTTCAAATTTTTATACGTTTTCTAAATAAGTAAAATGGTACATATTTCAAAACAACTAACCCTATATCGATATCAAATGAAAGGGCTTAACTTGTAGAATACAATACATTTAAAGAAAATAAAATTCAATTAATTTAGTGACACAACCTTATCGAATTTGAGCTCATAGGATTCGTCTCAACAAATATTTCGGTGCTAGATGGTCACCAGGGTCTGATGTTGGAATGGAGAAAGGCTTCATCTACAGGTACTCGGTAATTAACACACGCAACTCCATAGAGTTTGGGTTCGTATGATTTGTCTTAACGAGTACTCTGCATCAATCTAGCACAGATTGTAACCAGGGTCTAATGATGGAGCTGGAAGATGTTCATAAGAACTCGGTAATTAAGCGACATAATTCCATTGAAATTAGACTTGTATTAATCATACAAGTCCAATTTCGACTTCTTAACGAATTAACTTCTTATCTTAACGAATTCTTTGGTGCTAGATGGTAACCAGGGTCTGACGATGGAGCTGAATCTTGTCCAAAAGAGTAGCAGGCTGAAATATATCTTTTTCAAATTATGAATATTATTTTTACCACCATGAACTATAATACAATATTTAAATTTAAAGTACCATAATTTAACATGAAATATAGATATTAAGTGTCTTTATCGTCAATGGTCATTGTCAATAAGGTTTAGATGTCAAAGTCAATCACACATGTTTTGGCATTAGAGGTTACTTGTAACTTGTTTTGTGGACTTATATTTTTGGCTACTTTATTTTTTACCAAATTTATATTCTGAACATTTTGCATTTGTGATATATAGTGATTGAAATAATTTAAAAATATGGGTATAGATGGAGATTCTATGTTGTATTTATGTAATTTTGATTGTCAATTAAGTGACACAGGTATTTTTAGTAATTAACATATTTACTACACGATTTAAGATTACTTTTGGTGAATTATTAATATCTAAACGTGTGTATTGTTTCAGATTCAGATATTATAAAAAAACTGTGGTCAGGACAATGGGAAATATTTGAAAAAGATTTATGTAAAGATATCTTGAATAGTGATTTGGAAAATGAGGAACTTGATAACAAAATAAAGAGTCATTATCATAATGATGTCAGTGAAACGAAAATTCTACAGACTGCCGTTAATTTGTTTTTGCTATTCTGTGAAAAAAATTGGAGTCCACATCCCAAGGAAATTGTGTTAGAAGAAGTTTTAGGGGTAGAATGGCCAAAATCGATTGATGTTCTCAATAAATTGCAGAGAGATTCAGAACCTTTGTATACTAATATATTATATCCAGAATTGTTATATTTTTCTTCACTATTATTCAATGCACTTTATTCTGCCAACCAAAATTTGGTAAGTTATTAATTTATATTTTAAAGGCAACTCTTTAACTAGATTCATTGTGTATGTGTATATATAATAAATAAATTTATTTACTATTAAAATTTTTAGAAAACCTATGTTTCCAACAATGCAGTAGTGGTAGTAGTAGTATTACTATAAAGTGTTTGAAATGTCAGGTTTTCAAAAAAATAGCATACTAAATAATAGTGATTAGGCCACTTAGCGTTTCATTTAAAATATGTAATAATTGTGAAAATTAAAGATCTTATTAACAGCTTATATAATTATTTTAATTTCTTTACTAGGTTTCTATATAATTTTTAAATATATTTAATTATAACATGCTATAAAAGTTTCACTTGTAATATAAAATAAATTAATTCTGTCATTAATTTTCTTACTTTTTTTTCTGAATTTTGTTTCTTGTTTACAAATTTTAGCTAAATCTCTGGTGGTGTTTTCGATGTAAAGTCACTCATCAAAGAGCTTTAGAAGATACTAGTGCAACATTGTATAATGAATTAGAACTTTTAATAGCAAAGCTGTACAATGAATCACAAGTGTTAGAAAATCCAAGACTTAAGATATTATTGTATTTGGAAATAGCACAAGCTTATTTAATATATGGAAGGATACAAAAAGTTGAACAATATTTGTTAAAGGCAAGAGAATTGGCTGGTTTAAGATTAGAATTAACAGGTGAATTTAATTTTGCATTACCTTAAAAAAAAAAAAAATTATGTATCAAAATGATATTTTTAAGCTTTTAGGCAAAGGACATCTAGAGTTAAGTTCCACTGTGTATCCCACTTTATACCCAATTTTCCAGACATTTGCTGATCAGTGCCAGAACTCTGTGCTTTGTCTACTAGGGCTGAGAATGTAAAATAATTATTTTCTAGAGTGGGGGTTAAACTCATAATCATCTCAGTCATATTTAAGACAACACATATTTAGCTTAATGAATAATAAATATAAAATTTTGTCTCCATGTTTAGTTTTTGTTTATATCCATTTTTCAGGTGTACTTGGAAAGCGTACTAAGTTTCAACAAAATACTTTACCCCAGCTTGCCTTATCTAGTCAACTTGATGACAATTTGGATCGACCTTCTGCAGAAGAGAGCCATGGAAATTCTGATCTTCCTACAGATATAGAACTACAAGATGATGTAAGACTTAATAAGATTTCATTCAATGAGAAGGTTAGTCAAGCAGAGTTGCCAAGCTTGGAACAAACACTTTGTTTGTTGAATGTGTAAGTTTAATTCAATTTTTTTTTTTGTAATTTAAATTCATAAAAGAAGCATGCTATCTTTCTGCATAACAAAGTAGACAAAGGGAACCAAGTCTTAAGATACTCTCTTTTCAAAAATTTTTAAGCATTGAATCTTGAGTGGAAGATTTCAACATCACTCTTTAGTATTCGTTAGGCCTTTGCCTACCAGAATGCATAATCATTGCCATGGATTGAGATCAAACAGACAACCGTCCTGTTGGAGATGCATTAAAAGAATATTTTTAACATTTGTAAAGTATTATTCCATTAACATAATAAAGACAAAAAATATTTGTATAGAAATATTCTTAGAAAACATCAAAATTAAAAAAAAGCAATGGTCTTCCCAGAATCCCAGGTTCAAGTCTTGCAGAGCCCAAATTGTTATACATTTTCTATAAATAATTTCGCATTAAGGCCGTAGTGGCGCAGGTGCACAAGTGGGGCCTTTACAGGAAAGGGGACAAATTGTGGATTTGATTCTCACTCAGAGAAATTAAATATTAGTTATTATTATTTCCTCCTGAATTCGGTAGAGAGTGGGGAGTGTCTTAATGGGAATTATTAGTCAATACACTAAAAATAAACTTGAAAATGAAAAAATATATATTATAAAATTTTGCAGGCAATACATACAAAAATCCCAGCCAAAAGATGATTTAATGGTAGAAGAGCTACAGCCATATACAGAAGCTATATTATCTCAAAGTAAAGGGCCGTGGGCGACTCGGGTAGCCATTTTGTTAATAAGGTGCAAGTTGGAAGCTAATCATAAGAGAACAGTGGAAAGAGCAATGTTGCAATGTGAAACAATTGTTAATGATAAATCTAGTGTTGCCAGTACAAGCAGGTAAGACAGATTGTTTATTTTTTTTGTCTTCACGTTGTATTCTTCATAGAGCAGGGTATATAGAGGAAACAGAGTAGTGAGTAGTGTGAAAACACTTAGTTTTCACTTTCCGCCGAATTTTTCGAGGCATTGCGTGATTAGTGGTAAAAGTCAATGCTATACTTTGCGTTATTACCAAAGCGAGGAAATGAAAATATTAAATAATGCATACCACCGTGTGGGAGTCGAACCCACAACTGATGCGTTACAATCACACTGCGCCACGATGGCCTCAGTAGTTTTTATGATTTTTTCTTTTAATACATCTAATACATTTCTAGCATTTTTTAAAATGGATAATTAATGTACGAGTATAAATGACTTTGACTCGCCCTTCTCGATTCTGTATTAGTAGAAAAGTGAATCTACGACCATCACGCCCACAGTAAAATGTTACCGCCTGTGTGATTTTCTTAATTTACTTATTGTTGATAATTATTGATTTTCATGAAAACATATGAAGTTGTCGTAAACCGGCGAGAGTGTGGATGTAAAAGTGACGGTCGTTAGTTCGGTTCCCACTCGGTGGCGTGAAATATTTAACATTTTCATTTCCTCGCTCTGATAACGAGGCAAAATAAGTTCCGCCATCCAACACGCATTGCCTCAATAATTCGGCGGAAAGTGGGGAATAGAAGTGTTTTATTGAGAAAGTATAGTAAAAAAATTAAAATTAAATTAGCTTCACGCTTTATCCCGCACACAGCAGGGTAGGCAGAGGGAACCTAGTGTTAAGACACTCCGTTCCCCACTTTCTTCCGAATTCTGGAGGCATTGCGTGTTGAGTGGCAGAACTCAACGCCGCGCTTAACCTCGACACCAGAGCGAAGAAATGGAAATATAAGTTTAAGTAAATATTTCATCTCCTCGAGTGGGGATCGAGCCCACAACCAGTCGGTTTTGCAGTCACACCTCGTGCCGCTGCGCCACGACCAGCCTCAGAAAGTATAGTAAAAAAACTTAAAGTTAAAAAATATGCTCCAGTATTTGAATGTAAACAATTAATAAAAAAAGATATCTCTGCTCGGTGGAATGACTCTATTTAAATTATTTTAATCTTTTGTCCTTCTCTGTTATATGAGTGAAGATAGAGTAAAAGTAAAATAATTTTATTCGAAATAAAAAAACCACTATAGTTAGCACCTCAGATCAGAGAAGAACTGATCCAAAAAACTTAGCTGGACTTTTTTTAAAATAAAATACATATAACTTTACAGACTTTCCTACTTATGGGCAACGGGACTGCCCCCAGCTTGGAACTGGCGTCAGCAGTTAGCAGATTTATATCTAAGCCTAGGTCTGGTTAAGGCAGCTTTAGAAGAATACTTAAAGTTACAATTGTGGGAAGATGTCATTGTGTGCTATACTATGTTGCAATTGAGACATAAGGTAACGGAAAAGGGGCCGTTCGAGTATTACATAAGCACTGTAGGGGGGCGGGGGGGTCTTAGGTTTTCTTATTTTTGACGTGTTCATTGAAATATTTTTAAGAGGATTGCTTTTTTTTGATGACATAAAGGGGGGGGGGGGGGGGGAGAAATTTTTCATTACTCTAGAAGTCAAAAATATGGGAAAGTTCCATGGGAACCATATATATTTTTTAAATTAATAA
>DWMY01000621.1:0-21601 GCA_018249775.1 Heliconius hecalesia formosus | reverse complement strand
ATGAAGAGGTTGATGACAGTGGTCGAGGCGAAAGAGGTATGTAGAGACCGTAGCGTTTGGCGCTCCGTTCTCTCTGACTACCCCGCTAGGGATAAAGCGTGAAGCTAAGTTAAGTTAAGTTAAGTTTTGTTGTTTGTCTGTCTGTCCGTCTGTCAAGACTATTTTTTACACGATCGCTTAAAGGAGAGATACCTCAATGTCAAATCATCAGCATGAGGTTTTATGCTTCGTTATTTGTCGCATTTTCTATCAATATCAGGGTTTATATCAGTGTATTTCCCGTTGATATACAATTACGAAATTAACAAATTTCGAAGTTAAAACTTATGGCACGTATAAAGAAAATGCCAAAATAATTTTCCAAAAATGTATAATTTCTAGTATTTGTGTCACAGAAAAAAACCATTAGGTACAAATATATATTATATATATTTTACAAAGAATATCGTGAATAGTTATCCAAATCAATTATCTAATAATTGAGTCTGTTTGTAATATCTCAATTTCTTAAATGCATAATCATGTAATTCAAGCGGGCAAAGCCGCGGGCAGGCCGCTAGTTTGTAATAAAACTTTAAAATGTACCGAATCTCTTTGTCACATACGTTCATTTTGCTTGTTTGAAAAACAATTGAAAAATGGCCGGAACAAGTTTTTTTTTATTTATTGCATCTTCAGAATGTATGTCACATTTAATGGTATTAAAACCAGTCACTTACATTCAGTACAGCCCAGTACTTTTTCCCCGACCTATTATTAATCTCCAATGTTGCATGCGGTATTCACCTTAAAAGGTAATGCATTTAGTGATAAGAAATATAGACTAAAGAAAAATATTAATTTAAAATTGATGTAATTTACTTTGATGTATTACCACTGGTGAATCTGAATAAATAAATATAGTAATTCTAATTAGTTACTTATATTCAATCGTCGTTGATAGGTACCTACATAAATATATCTACTTAAATTCTTGTCTTCAATTGATAATAAATGATTACCTACAAATACTTCTCTAATAGAAAAGCCGACGGCCCCATACTTGCCTATAGACTGCGCAGTTTCAAACGTATTGAGATACGTTAATAGTTATAACAACAAAACTTGCGGTATTTGGTAAGGTCGAGACAGGCACCTATGACCTACCTACTTATAGCGCAGTCTGAGTGGCGACGGCGCTAGCTGAAGTGATGGCACAACTCGAGGAGCTGCGTCACTATATAAGTACTTACGAATATATAGGTACCTACCTAACCTAACACGAACGACGCGATGAGTTGCTGTTCTATTGCTTTTCGCTTCTTGTCTTAATACTAGGTTTCCTCTGCCTAACCTGCTGTGTGAGGGATACAGCGTGAAGCTGATTAAAATAAAACTAATATTAAATATTTAAGGGCAGATTGCCAAAATGCAAACAAAAAAAGGATTTAAATCGGTTAAGCCGTTTCTGAGATTATCGTGAACAAATTCACAGACAAACTGACCAAGTTCTATTACAATGTTAATTGTAATATCTTCCATGTACAGACACCGATGAGTTAGGATTTTATTGTAAGTATCGATAAGTTGTGTTTTTATTTCAAACATTCAATTGAAGATTCTTATGGGAGGTACGAAAATGCGACCTAAAGTTTTAATAAATTTCTCATTAAAAATCTTCATTGCGTTGCAAGCATACATTATAGGTATATCAAAACATGAACATAATTCAGTGTGTTAATTAAATAATACTGTGGTTTAAGCGGGCGAAGACGCGAGCGGGTCGCTAGTATGCATAATATATTATTACAATAGCTATAACTTAAGTAAAAAAAATGCAGAAAGTAATTTCTCGCATTGTTATTATAGAGCAGGAGAGGAGGAGGCGGATATTGACGTAATAGACCTCGGCGCTCCCCCCCGCCGCCGCCGCCGCCTCGTCCCCGCCCGCACCCCGCGACTGCCGCGCCTCTACACGCCTAATAGTCGTCTGTGAGTAACAAGAACTACTACGTATACAATACCTAAAATTGGGTATATTTGTATCTATGTATATATGATGGAATGTTTGATAATTTTATATTCTTTTACATAGATATCCTGGGCAAAGGGAAGAACGACAGAAAAAAAGGCGGACAGCAAAAACGAGTCGCCGGCGTAAATTCACTCGCACGACTCCGAACCCTCGTCTGTACAAGCGCGCGCCACTACCACCGCCCCCGCCCCCCGTGCGGCCCCGCGCCCCCTGGCCCGCCCCCCCGCGCGGCGCCCTCGACACCGCCTCGCGCGCAGCCCTGCGCCTACGCGAGCAGCGCGCGCCCCCCGCCCTCGCCCCCGCCGCGCCCGCCATGGCCACCGGCAAGTACTCCACCAGCCCCGACTGCTCCGACGGGAACGACGCCTCCTCCGCACCCAGCGAGTTCCTGGCGGAGGTCAGTCACATGTTCATGACTCATAGCTTGTACAGTTGTACACTGCTGGTTATTGGTTGATCGCTATGAGGTAAATCTTTGATAATCTACGTTTTATTTAATTCATTGCAAGATTAATATACGAATGTCTCTTAGAACTAAAAAATTGCTTAAACAATATGAACTTCGATATATTGGGAATCCCAGAAGTAAGACAGCTTGGCTGTGAAATAGCAGAATACAAGATCTTTATACTCTGCTACAAAGAGCATACGGCGGACCATATTGGATTAGGCTTTATATTAAGCAAATCGATGAAAAACAACATAGATTCTTCGGAAATTTATTGGTATATCAGAGCCCGTAGCTATACTCAATCTAGACATGGAAGGCCACGTAATGTCCCTAATATAAGTATACTTCCCGACCTTAGATGCAAAGGAGGCCGAAGTTAACGAAATATATGAGACAGCTTAGAAGGTACGATTGCAGATAAACACAACATTACAATACACACAATACAATACAATAATAATATTATATAATAACAAAAAAAAAATCAAGAACTTTAAACGAGATAAAATAAACTGAAGTAATAGAAACATAAAATAAACTCAAACTAGAAAAAAGCCCAGACACCGACAACATCACAATCGAAGTACTGAAAATCGCTCACACAATTTTAGCTGCACCGTTATCTAAATTATTCAACTTGATACTCCAAAACTCGGATTCTCCCATTCAGTGGTCAGAAGCAATTAAAAATGGAGATCCCGACAACATTAACAACTATAGGCCAATCGGCCTACTGTTTAGCCTCCACAAAGGTTTCTCCACTATTATAAGTAATAGAATAAGCACCATACTAAAGGCAAAACTACCAGTAGAACAAGCGGGCTTTAGGAAGGGTTTTTCAACAGTTGACCACATACACACATTAGCATTAATCATAGAAAAATACCAAGAGTAGCAGAAAACTCTATATATAACTTTTATCGAATACCAAAAAGCTTTTGACTCTGTAGCACACTTAAGTAAACGAGTGTAGGAAAGCCTAGAAGAGCAAGAGGTAGAGGAGGTATATATAAAAACCGGAGTAATAACATTACAGGAAGGATCAAACTAGAGTCCATTGACCCGCCCTTTCCTATAAGTAGAAGAGTAAGACAGGGAGATCCCTTCTCGCTAATACTGTTTATATCAATCCTTGAAAACATGTAAGTAAAACAGTTGGACTGGGACAGATCAGAACTCTACATAAAAGATATCTACTTAAGCCACCTTAGATTTGCAGACAACCTGGTGCTTCTGTCTGCCTTTTGCAGCGCATGGTAGTCTCTACACCAAGCCAGTGTCATGATGGGACTTTAGATGAACCTAACCAAAACTAAGATATTGACAAATGACAGCTGAAAGAGACACATAATAACAAATGGGACTCCCCATTTGTTATACACTACACTAGAACAAATCGAAAAATACATCTACTTGGGAAAACTAATAAACTTTGATAAAAAAAAGTGACGTATTAGAAATTGAAAAAAGGGTACAATTGAAATGGAATAAATACTACTCTACTAAAAGAAATTTTGAAAAGTTATATGTCGACAGATATCAAAACAAAAGTTATGAACTCGAATCTCAAGTTCATCCGAAGTTCACCACGAAAGTAACAAATAAAACCAGTACTTGTAATTAGTAATAAAGGGATAATTATGCTCAATATAAAAAGGGATAGATAAAGTAAGAGACACTAATATTAAAATAAGCGGCCGTGCAATCTACATACTAGAGATGAACAGCACGTGTGAGATCGTGGCGCGGCCCGCCGTGTATAAAAAGCCGGCGGAGACCGGCCCCGACTGGAGCGAAGTAGTGGAGGATAGACATACATACAGCGGGTAAAAAAAGTATTTGCACACCTAACTTTTTTGAAGTTACTTCTACAAAATAAACAGAATTATTTCAGTTAATTATTGTATCTAATAGCTTATTCTATATTTATTTCGAATAGCGGCGGAGTTTTTAGCATTCTACGGATATTGTAAAGCAACTATTCCTTTGTTTTCATAGCTGTATGTATTTGGGAACTCAATAAGTAAGGAACACAACACTACTATATGTAACCACGTTTATTCTCCTCAATTTTATTCACACCGATACAAATCGCTTCCGAGTATAAGGTCTAAGAAAAAACAACTTGATAGCGCGATTCAGCCGACATACAGCGCCATCTATTATCAACCTATGGAACTAAATAAAATTAATATATTAAATGAACAAACAGTATGCTTAGGATCATTGTCCTGCTAAAAGTAATATGTCTCACTCATGCCTAATTTTGATGCGCTGGAGGATAAATTATCGCGCAACACTTTAACATAATCTACTGGGACCTATAAGTAATTCTTCAATCAATAAAAACTTTACCAGGAACCCCGCATAATTTAAAGAGGTCTCGACTGTTAATCCTAATAAACTATTGGGCTTGTTTATTTACTTTTTAGTTTTATGCAGTCGGGGTTTTTGTTTTAATAAATATTTTATTATTTTATATTATTATTTCTATTAAAGATCAGTGTAGATAGATTGATAATATAAAAGATGTATGTTGGTTGTCAGTTCCTGTCGGCGATAATGAGGCGTCAGTACGCGGAGGCGCTGAAGTACTGTCAACTGATCCTGCAGTACGAACCACACAACGCCACGGCGCAGGGCTTCTACCCGCTGCTGCGCCATAAGCTGCACGCGCACGCGCACGACGAGACCAGCTCCAGCGACGACACCAGCTCTAAACGAGGAGCGCTATTCCACGCACACTTCCGAAAGGTCCGTCGTGTCAAACGTACTCTATTATTAAACTTTCCAAGTGTCCAAATCATACCTGCGTCACGTTGCAGGGGAGCGAGTCCAAGGAGCGGACGGAGGACGTGGAGGAAGCAGGCGAGGTGGGCATGGAGCAGGGCTCGTCGCGGTCGGGGTCGGTGTGTTCGTCGCTGGAGCTGGACTCGTCCGCGTCGCCGCCCTCGCCGCGCCGCTCCCCGCCGCCGCCCCCGCGCTCTGACCGCACCGACCGCTCCGACAGTGAGTAGCGATGAGTGCAAGCGTGTGTGTGCGCGTGCGCGCGCCTGTGTTTGTGCGCTAATGCGTGTGTTTGCGCAGGCTCGTCGTGGCGCTGGGAGAGCGGCGGCGAGCGCTCCGAGCGCGACGACAACGGCAACCCCGCGCTCTGCGGTGAGTCCGCGCGACCTCTTAACATATACATAAATGTCAATTAACTACATTATAATACGTTTGTTCTACATCTGTAGCGGAGGAGGCGGCGGGCGTAAGCGACGCGGCGGACGCGGAGAACGACAACGCGACCAGCGCGCTGCACAGCATGTGCACGAAGGTACGACACGCCGACACTACGTAGTGACGTAAGATTCACTCGCACTGGTTGCGGCGTGTGACGGTGGCGTGTGGTTGCAGGGCGAGGTGGAGGCGTCGCCGCTGCGGAGGCTGCGCGCGCGCTTTGCCTGCTCTATCAAGTGAGAGCAGCAACGACCGCGGCCTCCTAGTCGACTCGTTAACTTTCTAAGGAGAATTATAAGAATTAAAATTTAATAAATTGTTATTTATCTACGTTTTTTTTAAATATTTATAAAAAAAGATGTTGACTCTATTAGACAAATGATTTTTCTAATATGATTCAGTGAAAATTAAATAGTTGAGTTAAATTTTTGTTTTAAATGTAATTTAAATAGTGTAACCACTAGTATGTAATATATGTAACACTGATGTCACTTGCTTACAGTTTTTTGTTTCGTTATTTAAAAGGAACTTTAATCAAAACGCAAAAGTAAAGCAATTTAAATGAAGTCAACATCTTTATGCATTTGTGGCACTCTTATCGACACTGTCGATGCTGCATTAGTACTATTTTTCCTATGAGCAAATGAACTTACTGGCCTAACATAAGTGCAGGCGCACACTCAATGACGTACCGAGAACTAAGTTATAATGTAGAAGTTTATATCTTCATTCAATGGGACCCTCGTATTGTAATAGTTATGATGTAATAGTACTTCTACTTAGATAATATAGTAGATTCAGTATTTGCATACCTGCGAGTACGTACGTCATGGTTATTCGTTAGCCCCACACGTCCAACGAACCTATAACATCTAACATCATTTGAATGCTATTTCAATTGAAGAACAGAACTCTAGGATCAGATGATTATTTAAAAAAAAATTTATCAGCTTCACGCTGTAATCCGTAAAATATTCTGGAGGCATTGAGTGTTGAGTGGTGAACCTCAACACCGCGCAGCGCCGCTCAAATGAAAATATAAATTTAAATAAATATTTCATTTCCTCGAGTGGGGATCGAACCCACAATTAGTCGTGTTTACAGTCATACTTGTGTCCCTGCGCCACGACTGGCTTCTCGAACAAATATTTATATTTACAATATAATTCCTCGTTGGGTTTAAAACTAGCGTGGCCATCGGGTTCTGCCCCAGGTGGCAGCACCACAACGTCATAACATTTCTACAGCAACTCAAAAAAGCTCAAAATATATTTTAATAATGATAATAAAATATGAATTTGTGCTTTCACCTTTCCTTCCTGATGCTGATCACAAACAGAATGCCTACCTTGCTTATGTGAGTTCTGGTTCGGTAGTGGTACCGCGTCACCGCTACCACCACCGAACTGCAACTAACTGTGGCAACGGACCTGTCGTTCCTCTCGTATGATCTTATGATTTTAAAAATTATATTGATTTTTTATGTACGGTAAGAATTTAAATGTTGTTGTTTGATATACACGTACTTAGTACTTAGTTTAATCTTTTCGTGTTCGTTGTCGTGTTGTCGTTGCAAAGTTTTGTCAACGACTGAACAGGTCGCCAGGTCGCCAGGTCATCAGGCTGTCGTGCCCAGACACCGCGGGCGACGGCAGCCTTACCATTTATAATTAAAATAATCGGGTCGTTGCACATATCACATTGACCGCGGCATTGGCCTCTTTGCGACTTTCACTTTGTTCTGTCCCGAGCACATATCTTTGCCTAACGTGACTGACGGGATTAATTAGCAATTGTAAGTGAATATATATACATATATGTTAGAGAAGAAGCTTCTATTAGATGTATGTATATGACAAGTGACGACCGTAGCGGCCGCGCCTTGTCGTGTTTCGTATGAGCTGAGTGTAACGAGAAGACTGAATGAAGTGTTGACTTGTAATGTACCTAAGACTATAAGTCACTGACCTCACTCCTCACTCCTCACTCCGCACCGCACTCACCCACAGACAGGCGCACAAACTATTGATTTTATATACCTATGCCATTTGTATCGTGTTCCTGCCGCAGTAGGCAGTACGCAGTAGGCACTGCGTCTAAAACAAATCTCAGTTTGGAAGAGAAGCGTGTGTAATATTAAATGCGTGGAAACAAAATGATGTCGTTGTAGATGTATGTGCATAGGAAATACATAAACTATGCGCAATTCCCGCTCGCTAGGTGCTCCGAGCCTCCGACCTCCGACCTCCGAGCGAGGCAGTCATGCAATGCTACATATAAATAGTTTTGTTCACAAATCAAACATTAGATCGCTTCATGTTTAATTTCCCTAACTGATTTTGTACAATGAAAATTAAAAACTATTTGAATGATTTATTGAAGCATTCACATTAACAATATTTCTTAAATATTTTTTTCTTTTTAATTTAGAATATATTGTGTAGTAATAAATATACCTAATAACAGGAAAATATTCTCGTTTCTAATGAATGGATTTGAAATGTTCTTAAAAATAAATTTGTACGTACTCTACTTTTTGTTTATATTATGTAGAATAAATCGTTTGATGTGTACCGTGTTGTTTTATTTAAACCATGCATTCCCGACGAGTGCTTCATCATGGGCGTACCTAAAGATTTGTGATTGTCCGGGGGGCACTTACCTATGGGCGTAGGAATAAGGAGGGCCGAGGGTTCCTTGCCCACCCCAGAATAGTCTTGTGTCCGCTTCAGAAACTTTATTAACGAAAAAATTGCAATGAAAAATAAAAAATATATTTACACGGACATAATATGTTCAAAGCTTGCCGAAGAAAATGTGTCTAGATCTATACGTGCACACGGACCTGGCCCCTGGTCACACGAGATTGAGTGATTTATTGTGCAATGACTAGTAAACAGTGTTTTTAGCATCACCATTTTAAATGAAAGCAAATTGTTAACTATAAAAGTAAAACTAATACAATACTTATTTAGAAAACGTATAAATATTTTGAACGCAGCGGGACTCGAACCCGCGCCTCCTGGAAACCGACCAGGCGCTCTGACCACTAAGCCATGCGTTCTCGCCAAGCTGCGTCGAAATTTTTATACGCTTGTTACAACTTATTTATGTTGTTAGTATCTCTGTAGGGAGATTTTTACAAATTTCCGCTACTCAAAGATAATTACTAAGAATTATCTATTTTTCTCTCCTAAGTGTGGAATAACACTTTAAAAATGTTTAAAAAATATTTAGAAAATAGTATTCTCTCTTGCCAAACGATAATTCTCTTGTTGCACGTGTTGTTGATACTTTACAAACAATTGAATTGTTGAAACGTAGTAATATAATACGTCTTAACTGTAGTTTGTTGTTATGATTTTTAGCATATCAGCTATCTGTTCGACTGTTTCCTGTTTCCTGTGCTATCGCGAGTTTTGAGCAAACTATAACTGTGGAAAATAAGATTGATTCTATTCGATATATATGACTCATTCCTGTTCCGGAACAAAAAGTTCTAGATGAACTTTGTCTGTTCTGGAACAGACGTCTAGTGTTTTATGTTTTGGGAACATGTTTCGACCGCAATGAAACATCATTACTAAGAATGTGCAGCATCTAGTCTAAATTTTCTATGAGCGTTTTATTCCTCATAGGGCAACTTTGCTCGAATCTCCTCATATACTAGATAAAAAAAAACTCGTTGGAAATGGACTGAAACAGAATAAGACGGTTTTGATACGGCTAAGAATCAAATAAGTTCTGACATATGACGCTAACGCATTACGGTGTATCATGTAAGTAAGCCATTAATACTAAGTTGTGATTCTTCAGAATATGGCATCGGTGTGATTTTATCTCACGATATGGAAAACGAGATTTAAATACCAATAGCTAGAACTTTTGCATCCAAATGAAAGACGATATTCTCAAATAGAAAAAGAGGCGACAGAAATTATTTATGGAATTAAAAAAAAACTATTACCTTATGGGTTCAGATTTGATTATTATCAATTTTAGGCCTTTATTAGGATTTTTTAATCCTTCAAGGAAAATCTCTGATTTGTTGTCACCGCGTTTAGTACGTTGCTGCCTAGCATTGTCTATAAATGATTACAAAATCATGTACAAGGCGGTTAAAATAATATAAAACACAGATTCACGGCTACACATTGACTTTGCAGGTTCTGGCTATAATAGAGATTTTTTGGAAGCCAATAAAATTAAACACATAACAACTGCTCCTCAAAAGAATGGTACAAACTGTAAAAAATAAATAAGGGAGATACAAAATATGTCTTGGAACATTAAACTTCCTAAGATTCTGCTAAGTTTGCGAGTTACTCCCTGTTCAGCCGCAAACAAAAGTCCAGCGGAGCTGTTAAGGAATAGGCAATTAAGAACATTATGAGACACTGTGCATCCTAATACTAAGAGATAAAGTAAAATAGAACAGCAATTTTAAACTAATGTGGTAAAGATGCGGGGAGAAATAGATATAGGAAGGAAAATGATGTACAGCTATTATATATAGGAGCGCAAAAGTGGATGCCAAGAAAAAATATACAAATTTAGACAATAGACATATTGACCAACTGGTAAAAGTGATCGAAAGAGATAAAGACAGTGGTGTGGAAGTGGACCATGATGAAGGTGAATTTGAAAATCAAGCCGAGAGGTCTACTCTTGACCAAGACGACCAAATTATTGAAATGCCCAATTCCGGACAATGGGCAGATATAATAGATGTACAGACACAATCAACATTAGACAAAATAAAAAAGAAAACATAATTACATGCAAGAGTAATGATAGATCTTAGAGATAATTGTATGACTTTAGTTATTATGTAATTTATATTATAACTAGTGGGCGCGCGCAACTTCGCCCGCCTATTTGCACCCTTAGGGGTGAATTCTAAAAAAACACGAAACATGTGTTCAATAAAATATTTTTAACAGTCTGAATTATTTTTTTTATAAAAATCGGTGAAGATTTAAAGATTTTTCCATATAAATTTTCAACCTCTTATTTGAACCCTTAGGGAGCGAATTCTAAAAAACCATGAAAGTCAGAATTTCAAATTTTATAAAAATCGGTGCCGTTTTAAAAAAAATATCCATACAAACTTTCAACCCCTATTTTATCCCTTTGGGGTAAAAATTTTTCAAAATCCCTTAGTGGTTCAGATTATGAAAATAAACATCTGTCCAAATTTCACGTTTCTACCATGAGCGGTTACGGCTGTACATGTCTTTTTATATATATAGATTAAAGCAAAGGTACCTATTCATTCTATGAACGTATTTATATTACTTTTTAACTTGAGGGAGAGGAAAGTTATAATACGATTTTAATGATTAGCTACAAATTGTGAAGTAATGTTAAAGTAAGTAAATTGATAGAATTAAAGAAATATACATTTACATAACTTTTAATATTGCAGAACAATATTACGAGGGGTGATCCAAAAGTAATGATACTTAGTTATTGACAGTATACATAAAAATCAATCAAAAAATTTTTTGCTTGCTTATATACCCACTACTTCAGCGTAAGGAATTCATATAAATAGACCACGATTTCCGGGAAGTCACTACTTCCCGGTGTCGCTGTAAAAGCCAATACAACAGCAATAACCTCATGATCAAAAAAAAGGGAAGTCATTCATTTCAATACGGACCGTCGAAGAGATAACAGCAAAATGGAGCTTCGAACTGCTTGAACACCCACCCTATTCGCCGGATCTAGCCCCCAGCGACTACTTCTCTTCTTCTTCTACACTTCTTCCCTTTCCTCGGCTTAAGGAACACCTCAGAGGCACAAAATTTCAAGACAATAGCGAAGTGATGAGGAGGCATTTTGGGAGAGTCAAGAAAAAGATTTTTTTTTCAAAAGGAATCGTAGCTTTAGAAAAAAGATGGTATTGACTTGTTGGGAGACTATGTAGAAAAATAAATTAGTTTATAAGCTCTAAACATTGTATTTTACTTAGTTATCATTACTTTCGGATCACCCCTCGTATCTTGAATTGTGCAGGTATTGTCGGTTGAAACTAGAAAAACATTTATTTAGAAAACATATAAAAATTTTAACGTAGCGGGAATAGAAAAATATTGTATGAAAGAGATAATATTGCCTGAAACTGATTCGAACTGAACAATGAAAACAAAAATTGTTAGTTAGATATATGAGCCATAAAAGGCCTTACTAAAAGGTAAATAAGAGTCATCAGTAAAAACATTCTTAAATTTTATTAAAAACGATAAAACTTTTTCATAATAAGTAATCGTTGAAAACGTAACATGCATTTGACATCTGTAATCTACGCGAGCGCGCCTCCTCCGACTGACTACGTCGTGTAATTTGAGCGATAACTTCTCGATGCCTTCAGACTCGCGCGTCTCCTGCAGACCAGACCCTCGCACGGAGGCGGCGCGCGCTCTGCAACCCGCTTACATTTAGACCGTAAAACAAACAACACACAAAATATAATGACGTCTCGCTCGCTCGCTCCATTATCGTGTAAAATGAAAACGTTTCGGTACATTGTGTTAAATTGGCAATTCTTATTACTAGGCCGTCGGTCGCTCCCCCCGCGCGGCCCTTGGCACTGTGGCAATGTGTAGCCGTGGCGGCAGTCGGAGAGCTCTCTGACAACTTCAGACTTAGTATTGGTGGTTTTATCATCTCTGACATTAGGCCCGACCACCCGCCGCGCAGCTACGGTGTCTCCCAGGTACAAAATAGTCAGTACGAGGGTTAAGTGATCACTATCTAAGACCGTAAGTCGTGTTGAATAACTAATTTCTTAAAAATAGAATTCGTGATGTGAACTCCGTATCTACAGCAGCACGTCCATGCGGCTGCCACGGCGCAGCAGGCGCGCGCCGCCTTCGCCAGCCGCGCCGCCCACCGCGTGGAACGACACCGTCACCATCTGCTGGCCGAAGTTGGCCTCGAACTCCGTGGCCACGTTGACGTGCGGCGGTGCGCCTACGGCGTTCTGCACCACCAGGAACAGCTTGGTGGCCAGCTCCAGAACATGACACGTGCGCAGCAGCACGTCTCCGCGCCGCCGCCACGCGCCCTCGCCGCCGAACAGGCAGCCCGGCGCGTCCGCGGCCTCGCGCCACGCCTCGCCGGCCTCGCACGCGCCGCCCGGCCCGCCCGTCTCACCGACCTCGCCCGCACACGCGCGCACGTGCACGCACAGCACGTCGTCGGCGTGCGGCGACAGCGACAGGCGGTACACGCAGTGCGCCGGCACGCGCCGCTTGAGGCGCAGCGAGCGCGCCTCCAGCAGCAGCAGCGCGCCCGTGGACAGCACGGCCAGGCAGCGCGACACGCGGCCGCTGGAGCGCGCCACCTTGCCCACCACGTCCGCGAACACCACGTAGCGGTCGGCGGGCGCGGCGCCGGGCCCTCGCCGCCACGCCGCGGACGCGCGCAGGCGCACGTAGTCGCCCACGAAGGGGTGCGCCACGCTGCGCGCGTACGTGAGCTTGCGCTCCTTGAAGAGCACGCTGGCCGTGACCTTCTCGCGCATGCGGTTGCGCGCCGTCTGGTCGAAGGCGCGGCGGTACAGCAGGCAGCGCCAGCGATGGTGCAGGCGGCGCAGCAGCGCGTCGGCGCGCGCCAGCAGGCGCGGCGCGGGGCAGGGCGGCCAGGCGGCGCACGCGGGCGAGCGGTGGCGCGCCGGCAGCCGCGCCCACAGCGCGCGCAAGTAACGGCGCCGCGCGTGCGCGCACCACGCGCGCCATATCACGTCGCAGGCGCGCGCGCGCCGCCCGCCGCCCTCCGCGCCGCCACCCGCGCCGCTCTCCGCGCCCCGCTAGCGAAGTCAAATACAATATATATAAATATACATCGGTAGATGTCCCTGTACTTATTATAAGTTTACTGAGTGAATGAAGTTAAGTTTTCTTATTTTTGTTCACATATTTTTTTTTGTACAACGGCTTGCTTTATAAACAATCTATTCTTTGCTATCTGTAGCTGTCCTCCAAAAGTGAGCGGTAAGAGATGTAGGGGAAACCTCGAACCAAAGATACTGGAGGAATATCACGTAAAAAGTTTGAGGATCCCCAGGAGGATATGTTTGAAGAGACAAATATTGTCATTTGTTTGGATGAGGCGAAAGAGGTATGTAAAGACCGTAGCGTTTGGCGCTCCGTTCTCTCTGACCACCCCGCTAGGGATACAGTGTGAAGCTATTCGGTCGAGATCCCAGTGCACGAATCTATATATATGTATATGTTTTATTAATGAAACTTATTTTTAAGAATGACATGGTAGTACCTACTACATCAGGGTTGCCCAGAAGAATCGTCGTCCCAGGGGCAACTATCCACAATTATAATTTGTTCCATATGTAAACATAGTTATTTTTCTTTGATGTTTTTCTACCTCATTTTTTCAGCTTCACGCTGTATCCCGCACACAGCAGGATTAACAGGGTTATATTCATTGATTTTTTAAAATTAATGGATTTTTGGTTGATTCTCTGGCGTTTGTTATATAAGAATTTATAGTTCTGACAGTAAAAATAAATGAAGAGGCATATGGGATCTTAGACCATATGTATGAAATATTCGCTCCTAGCTCGCAGTGATACAGCGCAAGAGAAATTATAAATACAATAGGAATACTCAATACTAACCAGAAGCATCAACTTGGCGGCCCTCCTCTCCATCGTAAGCCGTTTGTCCTGAAACATGAACGCAGAGTGAGTGGTGGGCGGGGGAGGCGCGGGGCGGCGCGGGAGGCGCGGGGGCACGTACCCGGTGGCGCCTCCAGGCGCGCGCGATTGCGGCGGCGGCGCGGCGGCGGCGGAGCGCGCGGTGGCGGCGCCAGGCGCGCTGGGCAGCGCGCACGAGCTGCTCCACGCGCGCCGCGCGCAGTGCCTCCAGCTCCCACACCTGTCACACGCGCCCCCACAAACACAAGCATTAGAATTAAGCTCTTCATTCAAACTGACATGTCGAATATGCATTATTTTTTATTTACAATATATTGATTGTAATGTATGTATACTCGTGAACGTGTGTGTAAGCGTATGTTAACCCTTTGCACTCGAGAGGCGCTGATGCGGCGTCCGGCCGATTCGAAGTGGCAACTCAAACGGCGCTGCTGCGGCGCCCGAGTGTTCTGAAACTTTAAATCGAACTACTACGACTGCTATGACGCTATGGTGTATTGTAACTGGATCTCCTTATTTACTTTTTTTATTTAATATGCGATAAGATAGTTTTCTCGGAAGTACTTTCGTGGACTAGGCTGTTTTTACATTGTAGCCAAATCTTAGCTCAATTTAGTTAGTCTCAGCGTAGCATTCACTTGACACAGTCTTGACAGTATATATAGTATTTAAAAAGTATTTGAACCCTAAAAATATGGAAGAAGATCAGATCAGCTCGAGTTCGGACGAATTCGATTTTGCCGCTTTGGATGATGAACTTACATCGATTTCCGACGGATTACGTCGCGAAACGAAAGAATTCAGTGGTGAAGACAGTGATACAGTAAGAGCTGTAAGACGACGGAAAATTAGAATTATAGAGAGCGACAGTGAAGGTAAGAGTGATGTTGAAAGTGAAACTGTGAAAGCTGCAAGCAGTTTAACATGGGAACTTTACGGAGACTACGACGGAGTGCCGTCAAATGTATGAAACAAAATACCTGCCAAAATCCCACAGCAGCACTAATAATTTCTGACTTAAAACAACCAATAGATTTTTTTAAACTGTTTTTCACTAATGACCTCGTGACAAAAATTGTTTGTGCAACCAATATATATCTGCAAAGTCGTGATGTGACCAACGAAGAGTTCTGGGCATTTCTTGCTGTCGCAATCAATATGGGGCGATGCCGTTGGCCAATTTGCAAGAATATTGGTCGAGGAATGTCGTCAGTTATATCTCTTTCTATTTGGATACATTTACTAAGAGATTACATTACATTAAGCCTGTTATCCTGAGCTTTATATTAAATTTGTTAGTAATATAGTCATAGTATATCTCTGAACTCAGTGTGCCTGTTGGCAAAGGCCCCCCCCTCTAACATTTTCCAATGTTTTCTGTCCCTAGCAACCCTTCTCCAATGGAGACCTGCTGTTAATTTTATCTCATCCTCCCATCTTCTGTGTTGCCTCCCCCTTCTCCTTTTACCGTCTCTTGGATACCAATCCATTATAATTTTGCTCCATTTTTCTTGTTTACTTCTCATTATATGCCCTGTCCATCTCCACTTTAGTTGGTCTATTTTTGTAAGGATATGTGTTACTTGGGTTTTACTTCTTATAGTTGTATTGTATTCTTTCTTGTTTTCTTATACTCTTAATGCTCCTTTCCATTGCCCTTTGACAGTGTCTGAGCATGTCTCTGTGGCGTTTTGTGAGTGACCAGGTTTCGCATCCATATGTAAGACAGGATAAAATGCAGGTGTTGAACACTTTTCGCTTGATTGCTATTGTGAATTCGGTAGATTTCATCACTTCTTTCAGCGTACCTTTTCCAACCAGCTGCTATTCGTTTTTTAATATCTTTTGTGGTTTGGTCTGAGTGAGATATAATTTGTCCAAGGTAAGTGTATTCATTGACATATTCGAGGAGTGAGTTGTCAATTTCTATGTCTCGGTGTGCAGAGTTTGTGAGTAATTTGTTTTACTTATATTCATAGAAAGTCCAACTTTACTACTTTCACTGTTTAGCTCAGTAATCATTCTCTGTAGCTTGCTAGAATTTTCCTCAAACAAAATTATGTCATCGGCAAATCTCAGATGGTTCAAGTTTTTCCCATCAATACATAGCCCATAACATTCCCAGTGCAATCTTCTGAATACGTTTTCTAAAACCGCAGAAAATAATTTTGGGGATAATGGGACCCCCTGCCGGACTCCTCTTTCTATTTTGAATGTTTTGCCTAATGATTCTAATTTTATACTTGCTTTACATTGCATGTTTTGAATTATTTTTTTGTAAAGTGTAGAGATCCCCTGAGTTTTAAGACTGTCCCATATTGCCTCATGTGTAATGCTGTCAAATGCTTTGGAGTAGTCGATGAAGGCCATGTACAAAGGTTTATTGTATTCATTGTATTTTTCCACTATCTGTCTGACTGTGTGTATATGGTCTGTTGTAGCAAAATTTTTTCTAAAGCCGGCCTGTTCCATGGGTTGATTTTCGTCAATGTTGTGCTTATTCCATTTAAAATTATTTTAGAGAAAACTTTATAGATGTTAGTTATGAGGCTTATTGATCTGTAGTTAACTATATCTTCTTTGGGGCCTTTTTTGTATGAGAATGATGTGTGATAGTTCCCATTCCTCTGGAATATGCGCTGATACTAGAATGTCATTGTAAATCTTTGTCAATAGAGGAACGACTGATTCCAGAGTTCCTTTTAGGATTTCATTTGTGATCTCGTCTGGGCCTGGAGCTTTATCTGACTTTTGATTAAGAATTGCCTCTCTTACTTCACTTGATATTTTAGGTTCAGTGACCAAAGCTGATGACTCAGTGTTTGTTGATTTTTCTACTGTATGCTGGTTGGAGTACAGACTGCGATAGAAATCTTTAGCTGTTTTGCTTATTTCTCTGGGGTTTGTAATTTTATGGGGGGTATTGCAAATGCTGTTCAAGTTTGGTATCCATGGGCTTGTCTCTCGTAGTTCCTTAAGAGCCTTCTTGGTTCCTCCAGTTTTTGTGATGTGTCTCTCAAGCGTTTGGAATCTTTTAGTTTTTCTATCCTTCATAATACCATTCTTTATGTCTTTGCTTAACACTAAGCCTACCGACAATTCTTGTATATCTATTCCTACCGTGTGCGGTCAAATTGACCGGTAATTAAAAAGTTTCATTATTCAATGCAGATAATGGTTGATTTGTTGCTAAATGTGTATAAAATTAAAGAATTTTCATAAAGTTTCGTCCATTTTATTTTATATAATTTTTAAATTCTTTATAAAAAAAAACAAATAAAATTAAAGTTTTATACAGAATGTTATGCATATATAATATATTTTATTTGGCTTCCTCGCATTGCTTACAAATTAGTTTAGTCTGAAATGTGCACTTGCCGCAAACATATTTTTCGCATTTCGAACAGATTTTTGTTGTTCAATAACCTTTACAAAATTTAATTTTACAAAATTTAACTTAGGACAAGCACTTTTTTTTTCGGCTTACTTTTATACACTGTAAGAGTAATATCATTTGATTTATAGAATTTGCTTGAAAATCTAACCATTTTATCTTTTTTTTCTTTGGCTAACTTTGGTAACCCTCTTTTGTTTCCACGAATTGTTCCAACAATTGTAGTTTTTCTTGCAAGTAATTTCTTGGCTAATGAAACACTCGTAAAAAAATTATCTGTTGTTACAGTCCTTCCGCATCCTGTGAAAGGATCCATTAGCTTTAGAACAACGAACTCCCCAAGTGGAATTGAACAATCTCTCCTTTCATCCTTTCCCAAATAGGGAAACCCATTTATTATATATTTACTGTTGACTTCACATGCCAACCAGAACTTTATTCCAAATTTGTCTGGTTTGTTTGGCATATATTGTGTAAATCTACACCTTGTTTTCGACGGAAACAACTGCTCATCAACAGCAATATATGCACCAGGTTTATAACAATTTTGTGAATTTTCAATAAATCGATCCCATATTGCAGATATCATAGAAAATTTATCAGTTTGTAAACGCTGGCTTCTTTCGCTCTTCTTATCAAATCGTATGTACTTCATAATCTCTGTAAAGTCGTTTCGACTCATTGTTTTTGAAAAAAAAAGCGGGTCCCCAATTTTTATTCCACAAATATGAGATATCCAAATTTCTCGCCTCATATGCGCCGCAAGCATATAATAAGGAAATAAATGCGTCTAGTTTTGTAGCATTTAGCTCCCATTTAGTCCCCAACACCCTAAATGCTTCTTCTTCTGTACATTTTATAATATGACGTATTATGTGCTGATCAATGATAAGACTAAATGCCGTCTTCATTTGTCCTTTCATTATATGTCGTTTAGCGTATCCTGTTGGTCCTGACATATTCCTAAAAAAATTATGCACAGGTAACCTGCCAAGATTGGGTCTTCCGTCTATTTCTTCCCAGACTGTTCCATCAGCAGCAGTTTCGATGCATTGATCCTCTAAATCTATTTCACTTTCGGATGACAATAAAACCCTCTTTCTTTTCTGCCCTGAACGCTTATTTATAATATTCTTCTCTTCACTATTGCTTTCTGATTCTAATTCACTTGTAAATAGTTCTTGGTCTATTTCCATGTTTTTTTCAATTACAAAAGTTTCTTGTTCATCATTTTCTGAAAATTCTTCTTCTATGTCCGTTATATTTTTTAGGTAATTTGTAATTTTCAAATGCTTTGGCATTTTTAGGGTAAATATCTACTACAGATACTTTACCTTCTCTTCTTCAAATAAATAATGGTAAAAAAAGTGCATAAAAACCTTTTTAGAAGTGCACTACTTGAGACTTTTTTGTTCTTTTGGCAGGTAAGTATGTTTTGCAGTTTGGTATAGCTCAATCTTACCTCTTTGGAATCAGATAGTAATACTTCTTCATGTATTCTGTCTAGGGAATGAGATGTCAGTTTATTTATTTCAAAGTTGTCAGTTGCTTTTATAGGAGATATTTTTTTTCTAGGAAGTTTTGATGGAGTTACCTTGAGAGATGCTCGTCCCATACGATGTTCAGTGTTGAAGTTAAGTTTTGAAATTACTGATGTATCTGTAAATAATTTGGTTGCTTATAATGTAATCGATTTCATTTCTACTTTTCCCGTCTGGTGAAATCCATGTCCATTTGGAATTTTAGTTTTTCTTAAATATGCTATTCAAAAGATTTAAATTGTGCTCCAGCAGAAAATCTATCAGTCTGTGTCCGTTTTAACTCCTTTTACCATAACCAAACTTACCCAATACATATTCTTCTTCATTTTGTTTTACTCCTACCTGGGCGTTGAAGTCTCCTAGAAGTATAATTGTATTATTTGAATGCATAATTATACTTGGTCAACAATTTCTGCTTGGTCTGCTTGTTCTGTGGGTGCATAAGCTTGTATTACTGTCCACATTTTCTTGTATTTTGGTAATTTGATGTTTAGTATCGCTATCCGATCTGTGACTCCCAGGAAGTCTTGTATGTAACTTTTAAGATGTGTCTTGATCATGAATCCAACTCCTCTTTGGCCTCTCATTTCTCCTTTGTTGTATATTATATAGTCTAAGTGTTCTTTCACTGCTTCTCCATCTCTCCGCATTTCACAAATTCCTATTATATCCCAGTTTATGTACTTCAATGCTTGTTCCAGTTCCAGTAAGGATTCTGGTGTCCTTAAAGTCCTAGTATTTAATGTTGCAATATAAATTTTTCTGTTTTTTTGTTGTTAGAGGGTGACGGTCTGATTCTCCCGCGGTGACCAGCCGTGGTGGGAAGTTGTTGTGATTTTTGTTTTTATTTTGTTCGATCAGTTGTGTTTCATTTATTGTTGTTTGTATTAATTTAGTTTTTTTGGCTCTGGGTGGTGTGGTGCTAATTTTTGCGGTTGTTGTTTCCTGGCAAAGAGTTTGATCTCGCCCGCAGATGCTGAAAGGCATCTATTTTGTGCTTTTTTGAGCAAATAGAAATTTGATTGCTGGTTTGAGGGCTAGGGGTTTGAGATCTTTTCCTTTTCTCCGTCTCTTTTTTCTCTACATTGGTTTCTTGATTTTCTTTTTCCGCCAGCAATTTATGTTTTGGAAGATCATGTGTAATATAGGTGTTAGGTTTTATTTTCTTTTTGTTTCTAAGAATTTCAATTTTCTTCTGCAAAGTTGTAGTAGCTAGTAGAATTGGCCTTCTTTTACTGTCTTTGTCTCCTTTTTTTCCTATTCTTTGCAGCCTGTCTATTTCATTTGTTTCAATTTTTATTTCTATATCTTTTAGTGTTCATGTTACAAGAGTGGATAAATCTTCGTACTTTTCTTGATTAGCCTCTGGCAGTCCATGTATTATGATGTTATTTTTTCTGTTGTTCATCTCGAGATTGAGTATTTTTTTATTTAAAACCTCCATATCATTCCTTAATTTTTCGTTCTCCGCCATAATAGGTTTAATTTTCTCATCCACTTGTTTTAATATGGCCGCCGTTATGTTTTCTGTTATTGTACTTGTTTGTAGGTTAAGTTGTTCTGTCATTTTGGTTAAGAGCAGTGACATTTCGGGTGATAGTTCAATATTCATTTTGACGTGATGTAAGTTTTCTGAGCTTGCCACACTTGCTTTTTACGGTTGGTAGAACTGTCAACTGTGACTTCGACACTTTGACAGATGGCTTCTTATGATAATTAATAACTTTTAATTACGGATTTTAACACTTTGAGATTTAAATGTCACACTAATGTCCATGATTTCCTTGTGTCCTGATTAGTTCACTAGACGGCACAATTGTAGGCTACTTTCACTATTTTCCACTAATTTTAACACTTAAAAAAAAAAGAAAAAATAACTACTAAGAGATAGATTTAGCCAAATCTTCTGGATGCTTCCCCTGGAAACTATTCCAACATGTAACACCAATCCACGAACGCGCCTACAACGCGTAAGCTGCTTTTTGGACTATGTCACCTCGAAGTTTTTGGATTATATTATCCCGGGCGAGTATATATGTGTGGATGAGTCCACTATAAAATTCAAGGGTCGAATTTCGTTCATAACTTATAATCCGAAGAAACCCACAAAATGGGGTGTCAGAGTTTATGCTTTAGCTGACGCAAAGATAGCTGGCTACATTTGTTGCATTTTGCCATATTACGGGTCACTCAATACAGAGCGGCGGGTGACACAGGAATGACGACGGTCAAAAGAATAACACGAGGGGGATATAATGGTTAAGAAACCCAATATTGTATTGAATTATATAAAAAA
>DWMY01000620.1:0-21625 GCA_018249775.1 Heliconius hecalesia formosus | reverse complement strand
CATAAATAAGTTGTAACAAGCGTATAAAAATTTCGACGTAGCTTGGCGAGAACGCATGGCTTAGTGGTCAGAGCGCCTGGTCGGTTTCCAGGAGGCGCGGGTTCGAGTCCCGCTGCGTTCAAAAAAAATTTTTATACGTTTTCTAAATAAGTATTATTAAACTTTCTCTCTTTTTGAGAATCTATTTTCCTATACAAAGTTTGTTGAATTTTCTCTTCAGAGATTGCAAGTCCAATTGCCTCATTTAAATTTTTAGGTGAACGACACCTAACTATATTAGATATTCTGGGATTTAAACCCATTAAAAAGTGGTGTAATGCTAAATCTTCCATGGCTGCTGTGCGCCCTGGTATTTCAGACTTTTTAGTTGGATTCATAGATATTTCAGTTAATAATTGAGTTAATATTGACTCTACTTTAGTAGCAAATTGAATAACATTTTCTGTTGGTAACTGCTTCGATTCCTGTAAATCCGTAATTAAATGAGCATAATGTTTTCTCTGACAAAATTGAGTCTTTAAAAATTCTTTTAATTGTTCAAAAGTTGTAAAATCTTTAATAGAAGCTGCTATTTCAGCTTTCCCTTGCAATTGACTTAAAATATATTTAAATAATATAAATTTCTGAGACTCGGATGCGAGCTCGTATGCATTGTTGCAATTAGTTAAAAATGAATTTAGTGTATCCCTTGACCCATCGTATGGTTTAATAAATTTTAATAAAATATTTAAATCAATTTCGCCTACATATTTCTTTTCCACTTTCGACATGGCGGGTGAAGGTGCTTTTTCTCCTTCTACAGGCGGAAGTATCGGAATTTCAATATTAACCTTTTTTGCCATTTTTAATTATTAGTAATATATTTATTTTGATCTGAATAATCAACGTAATTTTTATTTTATTTTACGACAAACAAAACGATATTTTATATAGAGATTATGTTATAATATTATATTCGAGCAGAATATTTACTAGTAAAACTTTTCTTTTATAAAATCTATACACTTAATTCACTTTTAATATTTAATATTATAATATTTAAATCAAATCAACTTCTTTAAAACTTCTTTCTAATATTATTTTACATAAATCATTTCAAATATTATTTTTTATTACAATATATCTTTCACACGTATATCAAATATTATTTATAATATGTATTTCCTTTCAAATGTTATCTTATAACGCGTAACTTAATACTTTCACTCACAGTCTGCAGAAAACTAGCGTCAGCGTTGCGATGAGCTGCATTCTGTCACGTACTGGACCTCCCGTGATTCCCAACTATGTGGTCTCAAGGTTTTTGCCAAAACCCTGTTGCTGCACCGGACGGGCACAAACACTCACGAACTTGAGGTGTGATGTGATGATGAACAGGAACAACTTACACTTTCCACAAATTTAAACTTTTCTTTAAATTTTCACTTCACTTTTCACTTAATATTCCTGTTCTTTATTTTATCACTTTATTAATTATATTTATTATATATTTTGTTACGCGGAGCCTATTGAGCTTACAGTTATTTCCTTTTAAGGTCACCGGAATTTTTCGGCATCCCACCGCTGCCACCAAAAATGTTATGGGATGTTTGAAAAGACAGTTTTTTAAAAAAACTTTATTTATTACACTGTTAAAAGAAATAGTACAAAATTATAATATGATTAATTACAATGTAAATCACCGGTACTGTAGCTCAATAATGACTGAAGCTAAACATAACAATGAAGACTATATAAATCTAATAGGGGCATAGGGGAGTAAGGGGAGTTACGCGACGGTCAGCAAATCTACATACTTTGTAAATATATAACAGCTCACTTTTCCATCATAAATATTTTTTGCCATCCTTTCATCACTTATTCATTCTACGTGCCTAAGCCAACTGATCACGTTCTTTTTCACTGTCACCATGAAATCCTCGCTACCTGCCATTCCGTGTATCTCTTCATTGCGGGTTCGATCAGCTACGCTAACCCCGCATATCCTACGAAGAAATCTTCCATCCTGTTAATCTTGTATCTTCCATCTTTACTGAACATACTTCCTAAATATATATTCACTTGTTCTAATAACTTACTATTTACAATGATCTTGCATTCCGTCCTTTCTTCATTTTTTCAAATACCAAAACCTTTGTCTTATTCGCATTCAGGCATAGACCATTGTTATCACACCCTTATTTCATAATGGTGACTGATACCTGCAACTCGCATTCTGTTAATGCGATGAGTACTGCATCATCTGTGTACAGCAGGCAATTTACATTCAAGTCATCTACTTTTACTCCCATGTCACTTGTTTCACTCCTTATATTCTTCATTCACTCGATTTGTTATTGGATAGATATTTGAATAGCTGAGACAGCTATCCAAATACAATTCGAACAACCAAGCTGATAGGCGCATCCTTGTTTAACATCCGATTAGATGTCAAACCAAGACGACATGCCAGCTTCTACTCGCACGCACGCAGAGTGATCTCAGTAAAGAGACTGTACAGCCTGCAGCAAGGGTCCGCTCACATTGTACTGGGGTAGTATCTCCCACAATTTCATTCTAAAAATTCTCTCAAATGCCCTCCACAAAAGCACACAAAATTTCTTGGTTAACGGCCAAGAATTTCTCCATGATCTTGCGAAGTAATTAACATAAACAATATTTTAGCATAAACTTTATTACTCAAGCTAAACTGATAGCCCTGTTGCGCAGTTTATCTGTGAAGCCTTTATACAAAGGCATGATGACTGCACATCGCCAATCGTTTAGTACCTCTCCTTATTTCCATCACAAATTGCACACATTTAATCCTCTCGACAGTAAATCCATCTGTTCCCGCTGCCACCACCACCACATTTCAGACACCGTATTGCACTCTCAACTTCTTTTATACTGATAGATGAATAAAACTAATTATTTCGTAAATAAATTCTATTTCTCTTACAAATAACCTAGAACATAAATATTTAGTAATCAATAGTATGGATTACTATAATTGTACAAAAACAATACGGAGAAAATAAAATACATGGATTTTATATTATAACTACCTGTTGCCCGTTGCGTCGTTGCATTTATGATTCTTACTTATTTTCATTTACCACCCATTGTCAAATATGATTATTTGGTCAACTGATTGTTGCGCCAAACAAACAAATTTTATTATAATTAATAAAGATATTTAAATATATATATATATATATATATATATATATATATATATATATATATATATATATATATATATATATATATATATATATATATATATATATATATATATATATATATATATATATATATATATATATCAAAACCTTATATCCTCCTTAACGCCACGTTTAGAAAGGAAGCTCTTCATGGAGTGCCACGAGGTGTCTGCAATACCCATGAGCCGCAGCACACCCTCTAGCACGTCGCGTACTACATCGGGTGGGGCACGAAGTGAACGCACCTACACAAAATTATACATACATGTATATACAGATATTTGAATTAATAATTAACTTAAAGCACAATTTATTTTTATATTATCCATTTTAATAGCCCAACATATAGTAAAATACATTTAAAACACAAAAAATATTATCCTTACTTCACTTAAAGCCTCAGGTCGTATGTCTCCAACGGCCGCACGTGCAGCAGCTATAACTGGCTCCACTGATGCCAGCTCTGCTTCGATTTCTTTTTTGCTATATAACATTATAATACGATGAAAAGGGATAGATAATAATTATAAATGTTTGCATTAATTTTTCCAAGCAATTATAATAATAAAATATGATAGAATTAGTAACAAATGTACAAAAATACCGTATTTGTAGCTTCTCATTTTCCATTTCAATAGTTTGTTTGAGATTGTGCATTTCTTCCTTCTTATCAGTGTTGGCACGTACTGTGGCGCCTATTTGTTCCAGGGCGTGATTGGCCTTAGCCTGTTCCTCAGCTAGGGCGGATTCTTGTACCGCCGCCTCCTCTCGTAGTGACGCAACTGACGCGCGCGCCTGTTTTAGCGCCTCTACTCCAGCCTAAGCAGGATAAAATGAAATTAATTACTTAAATAAAAAAAAACAAAAAAACACCAACACCTTTTCATTAAGGCCATTACTATAAGGCGAAATAAAATATCACTGCTAAAACTTGGCGAGGAAAGGATTTAAGCATTGTAAAAACTGCAGAAGATGCTGCAGTACCAGATTAAAGTGTAGGCAATATTGTTAATGTGACAAGATAGAAAATATGAAATCGATCGGACTAATAGAAGTTGAAAATAAAGAAACGATATCTCATGTAGCAGACAGAGCGAACATAGTGTCAACTTCAAGACACTGTTCTCCACTGTCCACCCGATCTCCGAGATATTTGCGTGAGTGACAGATCTCATCGCCACGTTTTGTCTTGATTTTAATCAATATCTTTAATTTTTTTTTCAATAAAATTAACTTACAGATAAAGTATCCTGTCGTCGAACAAGGGCTTGTTTTTTTGAATTATAGATATTATAGTATGTTTTAATAAAGTACATATATCGAGCTGGTACACAAGTACTCCCCATTTCCAGGCTCTCGTAAATATTAATAAATCCCTCTATGGGTAAACATTCAAGATCTTCCTTGGACATTGGCTGCGAGCTTTCTTTTGACAATCTAAAATATATTATAATAAATCAAATCAAAAAAGTAAGACAAGAAATTGTTCATCAAGCTTTATTCACATTTGTGAATTCAAATCTAATATACATATATGTATTTAACAATCAAAATATTTATGAAATTCGTCAATATAAAACCGTAAAATACTGTTATTTACGATCTATATATAATAAGCAAATAAAACAAAAGTATATTACGAAACAGTTATATACGACAGGTAGAATAAACTAACAAACAATGATAACAAACAACAAAACAAACCAAAAAAGAAACAAAGAAAACCTTATATAAACTCTGTATACACATACCTCTGTATAACAAGTGTAGGCATTGCGCGCAGCGTCTCGCGCGACCAGGGCGCCAGCCAGCACAGGCGGTGACGCAGCAGCGGCTGCGCGTCCCACAGCCCAACCAACGACTCCTCCTTGTCTAGGCAAATCATTATGCCTAGCTTTTGTTTGGCGGCTGTAATAAAAAATGTTTTTTTGTTATATTTAATTTACATTTATTAAACATAATATAATATTGACTTTAATTCCATCCGATAATTCACCAGCCCAATAAACCTTTTTATCGACTATATCGATGTAAATCACGTTAAAAAATCTTTCGGTTTTTTCGGAACTTTTAGACTACTTTTGTGTACATTATTTTATATTCGCTATTACAAGTTTAATTGTCTTCTTGGTTAGGCATATTAATATACCGGGCTTGTGTTAAGCGGCTGTAGATTAATTTTTCAATTTAAAACATGTATACAGAGAAATATTTCATAACTTAAGACAGATAAATGTGTTTTGAAATTAACAAGACTGTAATAATCACTTGCATCATCCCTTCTTAACTTCGATCTTACGGTGTTTTATATAAAAGAAAGAATAAGAATAAGTATTTATCAAAATTAAATTAAATAATTCAATAAGATAGTAAATATTAATGTTTTTTAAGTATCATTCGTCACCCATCGTCACCCATTCTCTGCCATCCGTCACCCACTAATCTAGCAATCAATAACAGATATATTGGTCGAAGGAAGACGGGATAATTTTAAACACTGTAATAAATACTATAATACAAAACAAAGACATCGTTGTTCTCCATTGAATTTTTTTTATCATTACAAGCGAAGCGCCAGGGTTTAATGACGGAAGCGAGGAAATGGAATGTACAATGTATATAATAGAAATATTTATATTGTATACTTACTTATAAAGGATTGCGCATTTTGTGGTAAATTTATCGGAATGATTTTTGATGGTAAAGCGTGTACCGAGTCCGCCTTTAAAAAAGCTTCAACATACGCGAGCCAGTCCCCAGTGGCAACTCCCTCGCCGATCACCAGCAACGTGTGCGTACCTTCACTCGCGGACGTCAGAGCCTGCGAATTGTTAGTTCTACGTTAGAGATAACACGTATAACTGTTTTTTTAGCTTCACGCTATAGACAAAGCGCGTATAGCATAGTAGGCAGAGGGGACTTAGTTTTTAGCATCTAGCATTGTTACCAGAGCCAGGAAATTAAAATAATTTATTTTGTCGAGAAAGAGATCGAACCCACAATCATCGCAATAATATCCAGACGCTGTGTTAAGACCATCATGTGCCATTGCTACACAAAGAAAATTAAGTAATATCAAATGTACGATTTATCCACGTGTAAAAATGTTTACCACGTAAAAATGTTAAAGTGTGCTCCATTCTAGATGTTACATTTAAAAACTAAATCTTGTTGCGAGTCAATTTTTTTAACATTAGATATAACGTACATATCTTATATATATATTTTATACATTAATAGATTTTTCTCAGTTTTACGATGTATTCCGCTAATAGCAGCGTAGACAGCGGGAACCTATTGTGAAGACGGTCCGTACCCCAATTGGAGGCATGGCTAGTTGAGTGGCGGAATTTAACGCCGCGCTTTGTATTGTTAACAGAGTAAAAAAACTAAAATATTAAATATTTTTTTATTTATTTATTCCTCCCTAATTGGAATAGAAAACGCAACCGTAGTTACACGCTTGTTCCCCTCGCGCGACGACGGCCTCTGCGGTTAGTTAAAGCAACGTGTGCAAATAGTTCGAATTAATAATTACGATAAGATATAAATAAGTGACAAGAATTACATTTTTAAACATATTCAGGAAGTGTTGGCGCTGGTCGGCGAGCACCAGCGTGGCGGGGAGCGCGGCGCACACGAGCGTCGCGGCCGCGCGCCTCCCCGCGCCCGCGCTGCCTACGAAACACACTACACCGCCGTTCAGCTATAATATTATACATAAAAGTGATTAGCATTATCATCATATCAAACATAATGCCATAATGTGTTAAAGATGGATTATACACACATGAAACACATACCGTGATTGCTATTATGGGACATAAGACAGACAGTTCATCACACACTTCTATTCCAGTGTCGCCGAAGATGTGTTCATCGTCTGTTACTGAAAAAAGTATATTATGAAATTTGTTATTAAATATACAATAGTAAGGTGTTGGATCTGCACCTACCCGTGACCACGGACTACTGTAAAGTGTTCGAAACGTCGGGTTTCTAAAAATGAATAATCTATATATATAAAAGGACATGTTCTGACTGACTGAGGTAAGACGCACGCACAGCCGCTAACCGCTGTGCGGAGAAACGTGAAATTTGGACAGATGTTTATATTTATAATCTGGACATCCACTAAGAAGGAATTTAAAAAAAAAAATTACCTTAAAGGAATAAAATAGGGGTTGAAAGTTTGTATGGTTTTTTTTTAAATCGGCACCGATTTTAATAAAATTTGAAATTCAGACTCTTAAAAATATTTCATTGAACACGTGTTTCATGGTTTTTTAGAATTCCCTAATTGTTCAAATAAGGGGTTGAAAGTTTATATGGAAAAATCTTTAAATCGCCACCGATTTTTATAAAAAATTAAATTCAGACTGTTAAAAATATTTAATTTTTATTGAACATGTGTTTCGTGGTTTTTTTTAATTCACCCCTAAGGGTGCAAATAAGCAGGAAAAAGCTGCGCGCGCCCGCTAGTACTAAATATACGCGGTTAATCGGGTTAAACAGTTACACTTAAAATATACAATAGTACAAAAAAAAGATAAATCGTCAAAATGTCACAGAATAACTTACGACACTGATTAATAAGCTTCTCTGTACTTTCATACCATTCTTTATATTCAATTTGTTCTAAGTATATACCATCACCACGTAGTTTGGGCTTAAAATAGCAACCATTACTAGGTGGTAAATATTTTTCCACTATTAACTTATATTGATTCTTATCATTTTCAGTTATTAGTCTTTCTCCAAAAAGCGCTTTTGCTTCTGCATTTAGTGCCTGGAAAAATCAAATTTAAATAGTTATTAATAAAAATATGAGTTGAGGCCACTTGTAGCACAAGAAAATTGGGCGGTGCGTGGGAAATGGAGTGTCTATGTCAATTCCGCTGTACGCAAGACACAGTGTAAATAAGAAAAAAATTGAAACGTATAAAGGATTATTACATTAGCAAGCAGATCAATTAGGTTCGGGCGAGTGAATAAAATTAAAAGACGCTGCGTTTTGTCAAAAGTTTGATAGCCAACGCACACAGATTTCATTTCAATTAAAATAAATAGTAGTCAGAGCAATTTAAGACAATATATTTGATAAGTCTTCATCCATTAATGTTGTTATTCTTACCCATTCTCTACCAGCAAAAGTAGTTTTACATGGTCTTCTAATCAGAGAAAGATTTTGCATACAAAAATATTTTTCTCTATAATTACAATAATATTATTATATTGTAATTATAGAGAAAAACGTTAAATGAAATTTAAGAATTCCATAAATTATACATATATTATAGTGCGAAACACAAACATTACCGTCAAAATTTCCGTTGTATTAGTTGGAGTATGCCATTTTATATTTTCACACCATTGTCTAAGATGTGAAGCGTTCCATTTATAACACGGATGAGAACGGAAAGTGTCGTTTACCTAAAATATACATAATTTTTTTAGTTTGGTATTAAATAACAGGATCTTCAGTTTTATTTTATCTGATTTTGCGATAAACGTTTTAAACAAGCTTTAACTTACCTCTTTATAAAATGATAAAATATTAAAGCCTAAGTTTAGTAAGTCTTGTTCTGTTGTATTACTACCAACACTTTCCGATAGATAGTATTTACATAGCTCTAATAATTCATCTTCCTCGGGCTCCCTATACAAAAACGATTTAATATTTATGTCACAAATTGTGATGTGAAAAATTATGTTATTATTTATTTCATTTAATAATACCCTATAAGTTATACATTTGTATCACTGCGGAAGAATACGGTAATATTAAGAAAACAATGTTTGATTGTTATAAAAAAAATAAATTTCTACTTATTAAGAAAAAGTATTATATAAAAATTTTAACGTGGCGGTATTGGAGGCCGCGCCTCTTTGGCGTGTTCTCTTCACGTTTATGTGTTTCAAACTTAGAAAAGAAAAATACAAAAGTTTCTTCAAATAAATTTCTTAAATTAATTAATAATCTGAAAAAGATGAAATTGGCAATTAAATAACATAGCATCTAATGCACTAAATAATATCATGCACTTATACTACTCTACATCTAATGCCTATATAATATATTATTTAGTACACTAGAATTAGTGTGGTGTCGTCGCCGCAAAAACACACGAAATGTCATCAACTTTTTCAAAGAGAACAAACGCCAACCACCCCAGCACGCATCTATCCGCTGCCGGCCACCTTCTTTGCAATAATCTTCGCTTGTCTAAATGCAATCTCCAATTTAGCACGTGTCGTTCACTTACGGCAATATAACCGGATACAAAACAGCTGAAAGTCGGGCCGATGGGAGAACAGTGGACGCTGTGGCCACGACGTTGATGCGGCCAGCGTTGTACCACTGCGGCCCACTCTCTTCTACCGCCCAAAAACCCTGTTGCTGTATTAACTGGAACAGGTCGAAGAACTTCTTTTATATTTCAATTTTACTAATTGTTACTCTTCTTAACAGTAGATGAGTTCAGCCAATCTTCACACAATGCCTCCAGACTTCAGCAGAAAGTGGACGGTACGGTCTTAACAGTATGATCTTTGGTTTTCTCTGCCTTCTCTACTATGTGTGGGATACAGCGTGAAGCTTAAAAATGTGTTAATATTAGACTATTATTGTAACAACAGTATGCTGGTAAACTCTTTATACATAAAATATAATATTTTGCATACCTGCAATACAAAAGAATGTATTTGTGAAGAGCCCCACTGGTCTGTGGCGGTACGATGCAGTGCTCGCAATAGTAGGGTACGGGGAGCCTCCGCACCTGCAGCTACACCGCCGCCTCCAGAACTACTTACTGCGTTTTTCTGTAATAAAAAATGACATTTCACCCTTCATTTCACCTGTAGCAAGTGTAGGCAGTGGGAACGGATGGCCCAATTTGCGCGTTGCCGTGCTTTGGCTACCTACCAGAATAAGAAAAATCAAAATAATTTATAACAACCATCACTTTGATAATCAGACGCTGCGCTCCTGTGTCACAGCAACGTATTACTCTCGTAAAAGGTAAATAGAAATAATAGTATCAATGTTGGTGAAAATGTGTAATTTAGAAATAGCTGCTAATAAAGACTAACTATTTACAATATGACAAACAATTTAATAAAAAAATATCATTACTCACCCGCTTCAGTTCTGCTATTATATCAGACGTCTCCAGAATAGGGGTGCAATTAATTACTATAACCGTAGTATTGCTTTCCTTCAAAATGTATTCGGCTAAAAAGCTATTCGAAAATAGTTTCATATTAGTTTACACCTATATGTAATAAATATAATTAAGAGATACAATCAGGGTCGTAGCTAGAGATCATTTAAGCAACGTTAACACTAAGGGCGGAAGTATAGTGTTTATTTTGTTATCTTTTGATATTTTTCAAGCAAGAAATAATATTAAACTAGGCTCCTTTTTTTACGTTTTATTAATTGTAATTTCTTAGAATTTAAATTTTACAAAACAGCAAATACAATATTCTAACTATTTTATAAGTAGTTGCTTATGTGTGCGTTCTTTAGCTAGGACCCTGGTTACAAATAGTTACTTCTTGGCGCTCGCATCGGGGCCGAGCAGGAGCAGGCCGCGGGCGGCGGCGAGTGCGGCGCGCAGCGAGGGCGCGCGAGTGCGCGTGCGCGCCGACAGCAGCAGCGAGTCGGCCCACTCCGCGTCTACAGTGTGCTGCAGTGGCGACGGGAGTGCTACCTGCAGTTTACTTTATTTTTAATAAGTTGCTCCACACTACTTATGTAATAGGGATTCGAGTCCCGTTGTTAGACTGAAGTTGTCACTTTCATACTAAAAATTTGTATGCATATATAATAATATTATATTTCGTATCCCCTATATAGGAAGCGATTACAAAATAATACTATTTGGGAAGCAATTAATGTTGTTTACAATGTTTTTTTTTATTTAAGGTGTTTTAGAAGATAATAACACTACTGAACTACCCAAATTTACCAACTTAAGAACACACCAGTAGTTCATTAAGAATTATCATGATTTTTTTATCATATATTTTACTTTTTTAAGCATTTATTTTAATTCCATGAACCTTTTCTAGATATAACTGTAAACGCGACTGGTTGTGGGTTCGATTCCCATTAGAGTAACGACGTGAAGTGCGTCGTTGAGTTCCGCCACTCAACACGTAATGTATCCAGAATTTGGAAGAAAGTGGGGAACGGAGTATCTTAAGACTAGATTCCCAGGATCCCTCTAGCTACCCTGCTATGTGCGGCGTGAAGCTAAAAAAAAGATAGATTAAAAGCTAATTTAAAATGGGCAATGTAACATAAATATAATGTAATTAATTAAAAAAAAAAATTTTGTGCTTTAAAAATTATTTTTTAATACAATGATATGAATGTTAAGGTTTAGCGCTAGAACTAAATTTGTCATTTGTTATATTTAAAAATAAAGCAAATGTTACTCGCCTCCTCATAAAAATGTTCATAAGCATTATTCTTTAGCAAGCCCATAACACTGAGTTGAACCGACGACCAAACAATATCTTCTAGGTTGAAACTTGAATTAGCTTCTTCCATATTATATTCAAACTGAGCTATTATTTGCTTTACCTAAAATTATAATACAATATTTATATAAATATTACTATTTTATAAAGTATTGTTATATATCATGACTCCGTTGTGGGTATAAGTTCAATTCCCACTCGGTAAGTAAGTTGTTTTCATTTTCTTGCTCTGGTAAGAAGACAAAGCGCGGCGTTGATATATCTCGAATATTAGACGAATAGTGGGCAACGGAGTGTCTTAAGCTCTAAACAGTATTGTCAGTTATTTTATATAACATACCGTTATTTTATATAACATACCGTTGACATTTCACAGTTCCGTATAATAACATCAGCCTTATGTGCACTTATCCATTGTACGCTCTTTCTAATAATTTGGCTTAATAGTGAAACTGCCATTTTTGAGTTTTCATCTTCACATTCTTTTTTTTGTATCCAACTTTCTAATATTTCTTCTGCACAATGACATTCGTTGCTGTAAACAGAGAAAGATATTTAATAATTATTATTTATATAATTTAATCATCAATTTTTAAGGAACACAGTGTCAGACCATAAGCTGGTAAACGCAACGGTTGTGGGTTCGTTTTTCACTCGGAGTTTTTTTTTCCTTTCCTCGCTGTGGTAAGTTCAGTTTTCCCACTCGATACGCAATGTTTTGAAAATTATGTTAATTTAGTTTCCTTTGGCTAAATGCGCAATAATAGGCGTAAAGACGAAAAGTAAATAATACCTTTGCAATATGATACCCATCCTTGATATAGTTGCAGGAGAAGCATGCTCCAAGCTATCGGTTTCAAAAATAAAATTAACATTTGCTCCAAATTGCACTCTCCAACCGGAGGGCAAAGTTAGGAGACGGTTATCATCTAACACCGAATTAAGAGCCTCGACCCATTCGGGGTCAATGTCCCCGTCGCACACCACCCACGACCACACATCTGCAAGTTAACAAGACAAATACAGTTATATTCACCTATAGCATAATCCAAAAATCATATTTTTAAAAAAAATTAAAGACAATAAGTCCTTATCAAAAAAGACATTTCATATGTAATATGAAATGTACATATATCGGGAGTTGTAGTAGTGCAACGGCATATTGTGGCTTAAATTCATTCGTGGGAATTATTTTCTTTTTCTCTCTGTCTCGAAAATTGAGTATAGTGGGGGACGATGTTTCTGAACACTAGGTTTTTTTCCTACTTGTATATATTTGTATTTAATACATGCACGCACCGTCGGGCTGCGCGGCCACGTGCTGCGCCACGGCGGACAGCACGCCGTCGCTCCAGGCGCGCGCGGCGCGCACGCGGCCCAGCAGCCAGCCGCGCGCCTGCGCCTTGGGCGACACCACGTGCTCCGCCACGCTGCGCCCCGCGCGCTGCAGCGCCTGCGACTCCAACATTACAGTTACGGTACATTCAGAGGGAGTAGAGGTCGGTCTTTATGCTTCTTACGAAAAAAAACGTATAATATTTTTTTACTCCGGTTTTTTTTCTGCATATACCACAGGGAACTTAAAGTTAAGACAATTCAATCCCATCTTTCCGTCCGATGTAAAACTAAATCTTCAATTAATAGATTGCTTGTTGATTAGAGAAAAACAACATGTAAGAAAGAAAAAGTTGAATTTTGTCTAACCAAACAATAAAAATATTTCTATGACCCTGTAGGAATCGATGACTAAAATAATGCTTTACCATTTTTTTAGAGTAGTCACGATGTAATTTTAGTAAAATATACATGTTATTTTGTATTGTAGCTAACAAGCTGTATCCCGCATATAAATAAAATTTTAAAACAACGTTCCATACTTTCTGCCCAATTTTCGAGACAATATGTGATATGTGGTGTAACTCAACTTCGCGCTTTGTCTTTTCAACACAGTAAGAAAATCAGAATAATTCATTCCCCCAAGTGGAAATCGGACCGACACTCATTGCGTTCATTGATTGAAGCTGTGCTATAACATCTTTAATCAACATATGTGTATAAAAAATTACTTATTTATAAATAAATATTGAGGCCATTCGTGGCGCAGGGGCACAAAGTGTCACTGTAAAAGCGACTGGGTGTGGGTTCGATCCCCACTCGAGGAGATGAAATATTTATGTACATTATTTACTTTTCTTCGCTCTGGTGTCGAGGTAAAGCACAGCGGTGAGTTCCGCCACTCAATACGCAATGCCTCCAGAACTCGGCGTAAAGTGAGGAACGAAGTTTCCTAACACTAGATTCCTACCCTGCAGTGTGCGAGATACAGCGTGAAGCTAATTTATTTTATTTTATAAATAAAGACAAAATATTTAATTTTAAGCTTACACTTTTTAACAGTTTTCTGATGGTACTTTTTCCTGAACCTGGAGGACCCACAATTGCTACTCCCATTCTTTGACGCAACTGTTCATATAGCTCCATGCATTTTTGAATCTAAATATATTACATATCTCAGTACAATCATAGTATAACAGTAATTAAATTAAAAAAACTAATAATTAAATTATTATTTTAATAGAGAAGTACCTGAAGATCATTATTTATAAGGCCTAGTTCAACTGCCGTCGTTTTTAAAGAAGAATATACTGGGTCTGTGGTACTTTCTCCTTCTGGTACTTCCGCAAATACCATGCCTAAAATGTTTTCAAATCTGTAACGTTTGAAAGCAAAAAAAAAATATTAGCATCATTGAATTTTTATATCGAAGTCAATTTATACATTAAATATTTTAATATTTAAGCCACTTATAATGCATTAATATTATATAAAGTAATTGTTAGAGACGTAAAATTTCACTTTTAGGTGTATAATATATATCTACTACAGCCGCACAAGTTTATTCATTAAGTTCAAATGTCTATTTAGGTAAAATAGTTTAATTCTGTATTCAATATTTTGGTCTCAACTAAGTGAGTTACATAGGTGGGTTGTTGGTGAATATTTTTTTATATGTAAACTACATGAATAAACTAGCCAAAAATAAACAAAAAACAACAATTTAAACATTTACCTCTCAGCGTCCTCTACAGTCAGTTTCGATAGATTGTTCAGTCTCAACACGTGCCTAAGCACAGCACGCTGCGCCGCCACGTCGCTGGGCCCGCTCACATCGAGCGCCGCAGCGCAGCTGCCCACCGCCGACTTCAGTGCGCGGAGGCCCCAGTCGTAATGTCTTTGATTACTTAGTAGTGTGCTGTAACACATTTGACATTTGTGAATATATATATTGAAATCATTTTTTAGTCTTGTTCCTGCGGTCAAGACGGGTGTGACGTCATACTTCAAAGTTAGTACTTCGAAATTATTTTATTACTTTTTCGTTTATTGTGGCATTTAAGAATTTTTTTGACAGTAATATAAATTTATAATTATTTTTTAATGTTTATTAATGTAAAAATCGAGTCGATGAAAAATAGTTTTTTGGTTGCTAAAATTTACAAAGATCTCCCTACAGAGCTGCTAACAACATAAATAGACCTGGCCAAAGTGAAGACATGGTCGAGGTCGGCGGCGAGAGGCCCGCAGTGCGCAGAGTGCGCGGCGAGCAGGCGCGCGGCCAGCAGCGCGCGCGGCGGCGGGCGCAGCGCCAGCGGCCGCAGCGCGTGCTGCAGCGCCGGCGGCAGTGTGCGCCGCCCGCCGTACCCGCGCGCCGGCGGGTTCATGGTGGCCGCCACGCCGCACCACTCGGACACCACGATCTGTATCACCCGTTACTTCTAATATTGCACGATCAGTACACAGTTTATTTAGTATGTTTAGTATAATTTGTCATTAAAGATGAAAGCTAATATGGTATTCATCTAACTACTAGTAAATATGTATAGAGAAATCAATACTACTGTATTGACATTGGCTTATACCAAAAAAAAAAATATTAGTCAAATATTTCTTTTTCCTTTTTTTTTAAATATACATTATTTTAATATTTATTATAGATTAATTCTGCCTATAGCAGGATATGGCGAGAGAATCTACCTGTAAATGCACTATATGCCAAACGTGTCAAGTCTCTGTCAGAGCGCTGTGACTCTTGGAAACCAGAGGCACGGTTTCAAACTCCGGTACGTTCAAATTTTTATACGTTTTCTAAAAGGCCTCTTCGATGTGTCAATTATAATGACTCGTGAAAATTATTTTCATTTACTCGCTTTAACAAAAAAAACGAAGCACTGCAGTGTGTGTTAAGTGCGTACGTACCCGTTTCCCATGAAGCACGAGCGCCGCGTCAGCCACGTGGCGGGAGCGGGCGGCGCGCGCGGCCCGCAGCAGCGCGCCCAGCTGGTGCGAGGCGGCGGCGAGCGCGTCCGCGGACAGACGGTTGAACTCGTCAAAGCACCCCCACGCGCCGCACAGCGCAACGCCGCTCAGCAAGCGACCCATACATTCCGCGTCCATTGCCTGAAAATTACACTAATTTTATGTAATATTCTAATATTATTAAAAAAACAGATTCTCGTTTACAATCAAACGCTTACCCACTGAGCTACGACAGCTTCAATAATATTTTTAATTTATCTCGTACATATATATGTAATAAAAGAACGTTTAAGATTGATCCTTACAAGAGGATTAGTCTTCAACTTGTATAGTTTAAGATTAATTCTCTTCTGAGAATCAGTCTTAATCGATACAGATACAGGTGTGTTTACAGATCTGCCGCTAGATAATATATTTTTTTATACTATCATAGCACTAATACTAGCATTTAACAGCATATTCATTATATAAAAAACACATAATATAAAACTTACTTCATCACAATTAAATACAAGTACTAGACGTCCAACTAAAGCTCCCAGGGCTTTCACCGATTCAGTTTTACCCGTCCCGGCTGGTCCAAACGGATTTCCTACGAATCCAAGATGTAAAGACTGGAAAAAATATAAAAAAATACAAAAATATTTTTATTTTTAAAAATAACAAAATTCTGGAAGTTAAATAATTAATTAGAATATAATTAAACAAATGAAACTACTAGCTATCTAAATAAATTAACTGTACCTGTGTCAAAATAAGGAAACTTTCATCAGTCGTTTCAGTTCGTACAAACTGTCCAGTATTTACACCGAGGTATTCATAGGAGTAAGGTATCTCGGCTAGACCCATTTTTATAACAATTTCTTTAGAATTCAATAAGTAGAATCTGAAATAAATTAAAGACATTTATTTAAAAACAATTAAGCAGATTTTATGTATCCGTAACTTAATCTTAAAATAAAATATATATTAATCAGAACAAATCCTGCTAAATCAGCAGAAAAAAATATGATATATACTAGTACACGTTTTTTCTTATGTGTAATTTTTTTCCCAAAAGGCATAAAATAGCGTAAATAGATTACCTGAGTTGTTTTTGCCAGTGCCAATCACTAGTAGAAACCACATTGTGTTCAATTAAGTCTTTCATCATTGATTCATAATATACACATTGTAATATAATAGCCTGTTTTTTTAACTTCTCCTTTTCACTCTCAATTTCTGCGGCAACGTAATATGATAGTTCATTTTTGATATTCTCCTTCAATTTGTGCAGTTCCTTTGATACAATAGATTTCTCTATTCCTTCAGTTAATCTAATATTTTGAGCTAGGCACAATATTTGGGTCGGTAGCAAAAATGGATCCTGTTCTAGAAAACTATTTGAAACTAAGCATTTTAATGTCATATTCTGAAGTGACGAACGAATTTCTTGTTCCAATTTCTTTAGCCACAACTGCAAAATACACAACACTTACTATACCTACTTGATAATATATTATAGATATAATTTTTTTTTTAAACTTCATTCATTTTAGTGTAGGAGTGAAGCTAGTGTTAAAAACATTCGCCTTTTTGCCGAATTCTGGAGGCATACCTTGTAGAGAGGCGGAAATCAACGCTGCGCTTTACTAGAGCGAAGAAATGAAAATATTAAATCTTTCATTTCCTCAAATGAGAATCGAAGTCACAACCATCGCGAATACAGTCGTACACTTTTGCCACTGGGTTCAAGTTTATTTTAACTGGAGTTTCAAATAGAAAAATATCTAATTACATTAATTTATTTTCGTTAATTTTATTTGTATAGCCTTTTAATACGTATTTAGAAATAGTATTATAAAAAAAGTACCATAATGTGCACGTTTGAAAAATATTATTTATATTTATTATAAAAATAGTTTTACTTAGTACGGCCAGTGAGCACATTTATCGCGCCAACGTCGCTTGTCGCTTATTGTCGCATTAAAACGAGTCTTAGGAGTTTCTTGATCTTTCTTGCAGTTACAATTAATTAAGACTACTTTTCTTTGATTACGGAAATGTGTTATAATGTATATTCACCTCAACAGAACAATCAATATCAACAGGGTGGTCAAGAGGAAATACTTCTCCGAGGCTGCATAAAGCTGTGATCGATAGATCTTCGGGTCCGAGCTTAACGCCCGTGATACCTGGGAATAGCTTCTTTAAGTGTGTTTGCATAATTGCCTCTCTTCCTTCAGCGCCAGCTCGCGCTTGGCCGAGTAATTCCAGCAAATCATCATCACTCAAGAAATATAACCTTGGAAATATTGATCGTTTTTCCTGTGTAAAAGCAATTTTAACAAAATTAACAGATTTTATAAATATTACACTCAAGCAATATTCTTACATCACATTTTAGGAATTGAGACACATATTGCACAAATAAAATAGAAACAATATTTACATTTTAGGCAATATTAACAGTTTGTGGTGTACAAGTTTAAACACTTACATCAATATACTGGTTTAATGATGACTGGCATGCGTTCAATTGTTCCGATATCGCATCGAGCATGGACTGAAGTCTTGTAGATTGTACTAATGTGGAAAGTCGAGGGTCAGTCTCCAAAATTCGTGATATCTGTTTAAATGCCTGATCTACTTTACGGAATCTGGTGCCTAAATCACCATCGTCATGACACAGAATTGGTTCCAAATAAAGCCACCTAAAATATTAATTTAGCATTTATTATATTTTTTGTCATTATCATAAAAACTTAATAATTGAAAAATGTCTGATTGATTGTAAGTTTAATGTTTATGTAATCAATCTTTCTTTTTACAAATCGCAACATCTCTAAAATGGTCAGAACGTGGATATATGATATTATGTTTTTTAGCTTCACGTTCTAACTTGCACATTAAAGGGTAGGCAAACGAAACCTGGAAAGTTAAAACGCTCTTTGTCCATTAACACACTTCCGTTCTCCACTTTCCGCCGAATTCTGGAGGCATTGCTTGTTTAGTAGCAGAACTCAACGCCGCACTTTGCCTCGTTACTAAAGTGAGGAAATAAAAAAATATTAAATATGTTGAAGGTAATATGGATATGTGGTCCAGCAAAAAGTGAAACACATATATAGTGTACGATATGTGGGAATACGAACTCACCCACTGCGGATTTTATAATTGGGAAGTGTAACTTATCTGCAAATATAAGTTTGTACCTAATGATTTTTTCTATCTATTACTATTAATTTCAAATTAACAAATTTTATTTATTCATCTTATATTTGTGCTGTAAGTTCTCATTTCTTTCCAAATTTCATGAGAAAGTATTTTGTAGGTTTTAATTAAGCGGCGAATTTCATACAATATGAATAGTATAATCGAAGTATAATAGTAGAATCGAAGTATTTGCTGTCTTATATTTTGATTGGGTTGCCTTTCAAGTAAATTTTTTATTGCTCTATATTTAATGTTAATTTCAGCTTGAAATTTCAATGTGATCCAAATGGTCTTGACTGGAGAATAGGCAGACAAAAGGACTAATAGATGGACAACAAATAATCTTATAATGATAGTTTCTTCTTCTGATGCATGAAATAATACAAAATATTATTTTTGGAATCTATTACTTAATTAACACAAGCAGTTGCTTACAAATTCGTTGGTGGGGATTTAAAAAGGGAAATTTCGTTCTCATAGGAACTTCAAGAAACCTTCAAGATGAGCTCCCCTACATCCTCCACTTTATTAGGTGTTGGACGGTGCTTTGGCTATGGTTATTTGCCAGTGACTCAGTAATGAAATATTTTTTTCTATATACCTAGATAAAAATGTATTAATTTCAATCTAATCTAATCTAGCTTCACGCTGTATCCCTACAAATTTAATACAAATTTAAAAATTTAACATAATCAATATAAAATATTTTATATTGCCTGTGCTTGTGCCTGGGTTAAGGGTGTCTGATTTTTTTTTGTAAATTTAAGTACTCAAAATGTGACCTACGACCAATATTCATTTTGCTACGTATAAGACTCAAATAAATGAAAAAAAGAGTTAAATTTAGCTCACTTTTTTAATTGATTGGTTGATTTAATAATTGAGGTGCATTCGTGGTGCAGGGGCATAAAATGTGACTGTAAACGCGACTGATTGTGAGTTTGATCTCCACTCGAGAAAAAGAAATATTTAAATTTATATTTCCATTTCTTCGCTCTGGTGTTGAGGCAAAGGGCGGCGTTGTGTTCTGCCACTCAATACGCAATACTTCCAGAATTCGGCGGAAATTGGGGAACGGAGTCTACGGAGTAGTGTTAAGCACTAGGTTGAATTTAATTTTTTTTATTCATGACTTTAGAGTTGTTCATTTATTGTACAATTATTTGTTATTTTGATTGAACATCAATATTAATAGCTTTCCCGACTGAATTGAACTAAATCTATCAGTCAGAAATCAATAGTGACATATCAAACCAACATACATACATGCCAGCATGTGTTCATATTTAAAGAGTTAAAAGTAGCTTTAGAATTTCTATTAATAAAATAAAATACAAGCAGGTAATAAAAAGTCAATTTCATAAAATAATTTTAATTAACAAATATCCTAATTTACATGTTTTATATAAATTTACAAAAAATGCATATTGTATTTTTTTATGTTTATACATTTTGCTACAAATTATGTAAATACTTTGCATTGCACACTTTGATCTAGTTATGTTTAGCATTGAATGGCACTAAAATAGTACTTAAGAGTTGTAATAATTATTAGATAAGTAAAGGGCCTCCTAATTATTTCTTTACAGAGAAAGAAATAATACAATTCTTAATCTCAATTATAAAATGTAATAAATGTTACAAATAAAATATAATAAAATAAAATTGTATTATTAACACAAAAATGCAATTATAATACTACAAAATTAAAAGCATCAATCACTTGAGGGTGTGACCTCAGTAAGGGATTTAAGGCAGAATATAATATAAAAAATATATAAAATTGATAAAGTAAAAGTTTTTAAATTTATTAGTATTCTAAAAGCATATGAGTCTAATAATATACAACAGCATAATGAATGCCATAGCTACTAAAGTTTCTTTGGAATATATTTCAAATGATTAATATTCTTAATTCTATTATATAATATGTACTTGTACATGATATTCCTTAACAAGGAAACACACATTCAACGTTTTATATTTTTCTATTTACAATATACAGATTACATTACCTTAGAGTATATTTGATTCCTGGAGAATAATAGCTAATATAATATGGTTATCTTAATTAATAGACTATGTGATGATTAGTAGCAATGTTTAAGTTAATACAATATTTTTTATAAATGCAGAACAATAAAATTAGTTCAAAATTATTACTTATTTTAAATTAATAAAAAAGCTCGACAGTTTATGTTTGCATAATAATAATTATGTATTTGATTGTAGTGGTGTTTATAAGTTATTAAATTTCATTATAAAATAATAGCCTCGCAAATTTCTTTTTTATAAATAATTATTAATGAAAGCTACCTATTACGTTGTACATGATCTATAATAATCGGAACGCTTAGTAATCTCTGATAAATAATAATTCATTTGAGTGTTGAGTTCACCTATTTCTTTTTCTAAAG
>DWMY01000619.1:0-21633 GCA_018249775.1 Heliconius hecalesia formosus | reverse complement strand
GCCCTTCCATTGTGTCGAAGTCGGCAACCGCAGGGGTTTTAGTGGGTAAAAGTCCTACATAATCTGATCTTCCCCAAGGATTGGATATCTTTTGAAGATTTCCCCTGCGAAAAAAAAAAAAAAAAAAAAAAAAAAAAAAAAAAAAAAAAAAAAAAAAAAAAAAAAAAAAAAAAAAAAAAAAAAAAAAAAAAAAAAAAAAAAGTTACAAATCACTTTTAACATAAATGGAAGCCTTGTCAGGCCTTTAATATGTAGCTCAGTGAATAACAAAGTTTATTTTGTTTTAAAAATGTTTTTCAGGTCGCCTTCTGACTGCAAACGCGGCCGTTCTGGGTTCGATTCCCACTCGGAGAAGTCAGTCAATTTTACTAGTCTCGCTATTCAACACGCAATGTCCATTATAGTACGTGCGGAGTGTCTTAACGTTAGGTTCCCTATGCCTTCTATATATGGGCGTGAAGCTGAACTGAACTAATATTTATTTCACCTGGAGTTTAATGTCGGTAGTCCTAATGACTAATATTCTACTTGGAATTTGTTATTTTTAAATTAAAGCACTTAATATTGTATATAAGCTATATCGTGGCACAATGTCTGGTTAACAGATGAACACGGAGATTTCACATTTAAATAATTATAAAATTTAAATATTTTGTTTTTAAAATAATCGAAATGTGAAAAAGTAATATTTTATCCATTTTACCCATATGTGGAAGAAATGTAACGCTAAAGAAATAAAAATATATAAATGGTGATATAAACAATAAAAACCGGTTAAGTGCGAGTCGGACTTGCCCACCGAGGCTTCCGTACCAATTTCAAACTTGTAGGTCAATGAATGTAATGATTTTTTTCTATGAAATACATATAATTTTTCACATTTCGGATTTTTTCCTTTGTTTGTATAAGTTCTCATTTCGTGCCAAATTTCATAAAAAGAAGTATCATATTTTGATTTCATTGACTTGATCTGAATATTTTCTATTAATTTCAGCTTGATACCTCTAAGCGATCTCGATATAAATGGTCTTGACAGGCGGACAGACGGACGACGAGGTGAGTGAGTGATAGCTGTTCCGCTTTTACCTTTTTGAGGTCCGGAACTTTAAAAAACATGCGTTTCTACACCGAGTGCTACACGTGCTATAGTACACCTATCCTTTATTTTTGTTGTCGCGTCACACTGTATAAAGCACACAGCTAGCATACAGAGGGCCTAGTCCTAAGACACTCCGTTCTCCATTTTCTGTCGAATTATGGAGACATTGCATGTTGAGTGGCGAAATTCAACGCCGCGCCTTGCGTCGACACGCGAAAACGAAGAAACTGAAAATTATTTTTTTTTTCTCCAATGGGAATCGAACCCACAACATATTTCGTTTACAATCACACTTTGTGCCCTCTCCTCGCCACTCAATATACCTATACATAGGGCATAGTTTCACCGGTTACGACTAAAGTTTCAGATAGATGAAAAGTGAAACTGGCTCTTAGAGTAATAAAATTAATTATATGAACCTAAACTCGAGTTTACTTACTTTATATTCGATTGAATCAATTTTTATTTCCTTCCTTTGGTAGCCAGATAAAGCGCGGCATTTTAATATACGACTTGATTTATTTAGGGGTCCGTAATGTATATGGTAGAGGTTAGGTTAGGTTACAAATCACCTTGAACAGAAGTGGAAGTCTTCTTAAGCCTTTAATTTGTAACATTGTGAATTTTGTCAGGTCGTCATAGCGCAGTAGCACAACGTCAGATGTGGCGGTTGTGGGTTCGATTCCCACTTCGAGAAATTAAATAATTTAATCAGTTCCGCTATTCAACACACAATGTCCTTAAATTAGGCAGTGCGTGCGGAGTGTTTTAACTTTAGATCCTCTGCCTACCCCCTTAAATGGGGGATACAGCGTAATGCTAATAACAAATTAAATAAAATGCCTTAATTTGTTTGTCATTGACATGTCGATATCGGCACTCGCCCTAAAAATGTATGTCAACAGGCATTAAACGCCTCCATACAAGTTGATTGATGACTCTCCACCGGTTCTCTGAAAACATAACGTGCGGATTTCAAAATAAAAATGTATTGAATTTCAATATTTACGTTAGCTTTTGACATTGTTTGTTTTCTGAGGTTTTCTAAAAAAAAGGTAAAATTTGTTTTTAAAACTATGACCCTTGTGTTATATATTTGTTATCGCTATGGACACATGGTCTGAATCTTTTATTAACTTTATCTATATTATTGGTTACATACCCTACTATATATCTCGTTACTTTTATTAACTTACTTTAACTAAGCCTAAAATAGATGTACGAGAATATATTTCTATAAGTATTATAATTTGTAAGAAAATCCAAATTTTGGTACTGGAGATTTGAGTCTTTTCATTAAAACTATTACTGAAACAAAACAAAAAATGTAGAGAGCTTAATTAAAGCATTTTAGTGGCTTTTTCATATGCTTTGGCTGATGTCGATGAAATGGAAAATATAAAAACCGTTCAAGTGCAATCCAAACACACTCACCAGCACCCACCAGCACTCACCATCTTTCGAACCAATTGCATGTTTATAGGTCAACGGGAAGGACAACTTATGAATGAACTATTGACACAAACTTAATTTTGGCGTTTGCACTCACAATTTATGTTGGGTATTCTTACCTGAAAAAAAATTAACTTTTCGAATGTTTACGAATATTTTCACTTCACGTCAAATTTCATAAATGTACGGGAATCTCAGATACGGGAAGTGTTAATAAGTTTTAATTACACGGCGAATTTTATACAAAATGCAACAAAGATAATGCATAAATCAAAAGATACTGCCTCTTGATTGCGTTGACTAGACAATAAGGGGCACTAGGCCTGGATATATGATATGATATTAATTTCTACATATGTATTGGATAATTCTTGACGGACAAACAGACCGTTTGTCCGGCTGTTTGTCTGTCGAGACTTTATTATTATATATCTTGAAATGAATATCAAAGTCTGACTGTCTGTCACACATAATGTATATACACATAGGGTATACTCGTATAATACTCTAAAGTGTTTCGTTTTTTTTGTTGAGATACGTAAAAATGAGTAATATCTTAATGTAGCATATTTTATATATTATATATTTTTATATAAATACCTAAGCCAATGTTAAGTTAAGCTTTGTATAAGCCTACTGATAATTAACAAAAACAAATATTTAACGAATTTATAATATAAATTTAAATTAACTCAAATACACATCAGCTTTGAAGTAAATTTACAAAATTTATTTCCAAATGTTATTATAATATTTTACCTTTACTAATACCATTATGGTGTAGTTTTAAATTATTGTTTGTGATAGATGTAGGTTCAATTTGTCATTGACAAGAACTTTTGTTTTTAATTTATAAACTGATAGAGAGAGAGACAGAGAGAGAGAGAGAGAGAGAAAGGGTTCAAGACACTTCATTATTTATTTTTCATCTAAACTTGAGACTTGTTATGGAACTCAACGGTACGCTTTTCATCACCAGAGCGCTACGAGAATAATTTTAAAAAGCAGATAATAATCATTTAGTAATAATAATTTAAATAAATTTGCTCTGGTTTCAAGCATTCGGTCTGGTAACAAGGAAAAAGCACGGCGTTGAGTTCTGCCACTTAACACGCAGTGCCTCCAAAATTCTGTGGATAGTTAGGAACGGAAGTGTCTTAACCCTGTTATGAGCGGTATGCAGCGTATAGCTAAAAAAAAGCTCCGAAAAGGTAATGAACCCACAATCATCTCTAGCTGGAAGTGTGAAGGTGAGTTTTGTAACCTAACTAACAACGGTATTCCTAAAATGTGTTGAAAATTTAAATTATGCAGTAGGTGTACAAAAAATTATCGTATTATATTCATCATATCATATTAAAATTATCTTTACAGAGACGTTTAAAACTGCTCATCGCATTTTAATGCAGTTTTAACTAAAATAATTTATTAAAAAGGGAATATTTTTATTTATTAAAAAAAATATTTTTTTATTTTTTTTCCTGTATTATTATACAGTGGAGGCCGAGAACCTAGTTATAATAAGAGTTTTCAATACCTATTTTCACTTAATTTTCGAAACTTACCAAGTTGAGTGGTGTAAATCAAAGCTACGCTTTATCTTACTATAGCAGGTAAATAAATGAAAATGAAGTAAATAAAGTAATCATTGCCCCGAAAGGGCATCGATCTCGCAACCATCGCATCTACAGTCGCAAACCAGTTGCGCCCATTTCTAAAACTTACATATAACATTAGTATAGTCCAGGCGAATAAAACGAAGAGTGGAACATTGTACTTAATAACAAGATAAGCTTCTTATTCAAGATAAATAAACTTCTTATTTATATTAATCAATATAATAATATAAAGCTGCAATAAACAATATTTCAATTTTAGAAAATGTGAAACAATGAAATGGTTGTAGTCATTCAGCAACGTCCGCGTCTCAGCTTTGTTTTGGAGTTGAAATATTGAGATCAAAGACTCTTGTTCGGCTTCCGATCCTTTGATTCGTATTTTAACATTATTTAATAATCTTATTTAGTACAGGACGTAACAACAAGTAGACATTGATATATATTTATAAAAATATTCTATTTATTGTAATGGTCCAGTGAAATATTATCGGCAATTGGCTTTGTGCCGCTGTAAACGCAACAGTGGATTGGAGTGGTGATTGTGGATTCAGTTCTCACTCGGGGGAATGAAATATTTCATATTTTCATTTCTTTGCTCTAACAACGAGGCAAAGCGTGGCGTTGAGTTCTATTGACTTGACACTCAATGGCTCAAGAATTCGATGTACAATGGGAACGGAATGTCTTAAAGGGGAACGGAGTATCTTAACATTACGTTTCCATATTCCGGCGGCCTAACCTGCTATCTGCAGGATACAGCTTGAAGCTAATAAATAATTTAGATTACTACACCACGGTCTAAATTAATGAGCAAAAAAAATAAATTATACTAGTGCACTAGTGTTATACAATATTGCGGTACACTCTCGCCATATATTTCTACCTATATGTTATGCCTACACCTATATCTACCTGTAAATTCTCAAATAAGTCAAATAAAATTATCAGAACATTATATTGCTTTAAATTTTTCAAAAGTATTAATACATTTTTTTAAAAAGACTTGACTCGCATCAAAGGGGAAATATCTCGATGAATTAAACAATAAGCATGGTCGGCAGAGTGAATCTGGGAAACCAGTGTTAAGACACACCATTTCCATTAAGACACTCCTATTTTTTCTCCGTTTTCCACCAAATTCTAGAGGCATTACGAGTTGAGTGGCGGTACTCAATGTTAAATAAAAAAAAATAAAAAAAAAAAAATTAAATAAAAAAAAAGCCACTGCGGCACGGTCAACATCGGCTCCGAAATTTTTTTCCGTAAATAAAATATAAATAGTGAGCAAAAGGAACGAAAAAGTATCAAGCTGAGTGATAATGATAGTGAGCCATCGGTGCAATATTCAGATTGCAATTTATATACATTGTAACTCAAAAGAAACATCAAGAAGTAATGCCAAACGACCCGGCCCGTACAACTATCAAAATTAGACACTACTGCCTATCAAAAAACAGCGAAGATCATGAAACTAACAAAAAAACTGTGAGTAAAGTGTGTGTAAACTAATCTAGATCAAAAACTCTTCCGTAAAGTGATATCTATAAATTTCATAACCTAAAAAAAATATTCTTTGAAAAGTTAAATTAAACGGTTGATACGCACAACGCCATCTAGTACAGATATAAAAAAAAAAAAACAAGCAACCACGCAATTTTTAACGCCACGCCATCTAACGAGTAACATATGTACAGGCCGATAAATACGATCTACGGCGATAAAAGAAACGCTATTAATTAGTTACCAATATATTTACGAGAGGACGCTACTAAACAGACTTAAAACAAAACAGAGATGGATGAGTTAAGAAAGTTATTAAAAGATATGCAACAAGAAATTAGACAATCAAAATCAGAAATGTTAGAAATGAAAGAAGAATTAAAATCAACCATTATAAACGAAACAAAATCTTATAGAAACAAAAATTGAACAACAAAATTCAATGATAAAAAATTTCGATAGATACAGGCGACGCAAAAACGTAATCTTATTTGGAGTTGAAGAACAAGAAAAATCATACCAAGAACTAGAAAAAAACGTTATAGATCTAATAAATACACACTTTAACCTCCAGTATAATAAATGTAGTATAGAAGAAGTAAGAAGATTAGGGAAAAAAAGGGAAACGATAAGACCAATAAAAATAACGTTCACAACATTGGGATTAAAAATAAATTTATTGAAAAAGAAAAAACTTCTGGATAAAACACCGTACTACTTGAAAGAAGATTTCTCAATAGAGATCCTAAATAAAAGAAAAGGCCTACAAGAACAACTGAAGAAAGAACATGAACTAGGTCATAAAGCTTACATCAGGTATGATAAACTAATTATAAAAAAAGATGGAGAACACCAACCTCTACCAGGCCACTCTAACTCAAAAAAAAGAAGCTTATCGGAATCACCAGAAATAATATACAATATAAGGAATAAAGATAAAAAACAATTTAGCAAGAAAAATAGGCTCGCAAATATGAAAGACTTTATTATCCATAAACCAAAGTTCAACTATAGTCCCATCACAATCTCTCAAGATCTGCCTGCAAGTAACACGCAAAATAACGCAGAATGACAATGGCAAACGGCCCCTCAGACTCTATATCTCCCACCACGGTTGGTCACCGAGGGAGAGATCGACCAAAACCCTCCAAAAAACCCTGCAAATACCATAAACACTAATAACGAATTATTTCACGTTGGAACGTATAATGTGAGAACCTTATCAAACAGTTACAGGCCATTGGAGTTAACAGACTCTCTAGCTAACATACAATATGACGTTATCGGCGTTTCAGAAGTACGACGTATCGGCACATCAATTCAAGAGTACGACAACTTTATATTCTGTTATACGGGAGCAACACGTGGATTATATGGTGTTGGTTTCATCGTCAAAAAATACCTGAAAAAAAGCATTGTGAGTTTTAATGGCTTGTCCGAGCGAGTGGCTCTTCTGAAACTAAATATAAATGGCTACCAACTAGATATAGTACAAGTCTATGCACCTACAGAATCTGCTAAAAGGAAGAGGTGGAATGTTTCTATAATACTATTAATGAATCATTGAAAAACACTGATAAGAATATAATAGTCATGGGGGATTTTAACTCAAAAATTGGACAACCCAGGCCAGAAGAACGTTTAATAATGAAAAGCTATGGGTATGGCGTGCGAAATGGTAGAGGCGAGCGCCTAGTAGACTTCGCCTATGAAAATAGATTGAGCATAATAAACACCTTTTTCAAAAAACCCAAAAACCAAAGATGGACGTGGAGATCCCCAGATGGAGTCACAAAAAATGAAATCGATTATATATTATCAAATCTATTAAAAAATTTTCAAAATGTGCAAACTATAAATATAAAATTTCCCACCGATCATAGACTTTTAATGGCATCTCTACTACTAAAGAAAATAAAGAAAAATCGTTCGAATTACGCTAATCATCAAAAAAATAAATTAAAAAGCGTTTCAGAAATATCAGCTTATAGATTGTCTCTGGAAAGCAGTATAGATCAACTTGAATTTCAGGACAAAATTTCCTTACAAGAAAACTACGACAAAATCATTATAAGCATAGAGAACAGTCTAAAAAATTCCATAAAACAGCCCACTACAACCAATGCACTATCAGTTCATACGAAAAAACTTATTGACCGTAGAAAAATACTACATGAAACCAAACCAAAAAGTCGGAAACATAAAATCGAACTAAAAGCTTTATATAAGCTCATCAGTAGGAACATAAAAAAAGATTACATGATCCATAGATCTAAAACTATCGAAAAGCATTTAACTACTTCTGGCAGCATAAAAAGAGCATACAAAGAGCTAAATAGCCATAAACTATGGATAAACGAATTAAAAGGGAAAGACAAGATTTCCTACAATAGATCTGATATCATCAAAACAGCTACAATTTTTTACAAAAATCTATATGACTGTCAAGCTCCAAACCATATAAATAAGACAGACAGCAATATTGCTCAACACTCTGTAGAATATATGTCAGAGGTAGACGTAATAAGTGAGCTTGAAGTTCTGAATGAAATAAAAAGATTGAAAGTGGAAAAATGCCCAGGTCCTGACGGTGTTACTAATGAGGCTATAAAAGAAGGCCGAAATTATCTTTTACGACCCTTGACACATCTTTATAACTCTATACTAGATACAGGTATCACACCCTCTCAATGGTCAGAGTCCAACATTATCCTGATCTATAAAAAAGGCAACCCAGCAGATATCGGCAACTATCGTCCCATCAGCTTACTACCCACACTCTACAAACTCTTTTCATCAATAATCGAAAAAAGGATTAGTAGGAGTATAGAAAAACACCAATCAGTGGAACAAGCTGGTTTCAGACGCGGATACTCCACCACAGATCATATCTACGCAACTGAACAGTTAATCGAGAAATACAATGAATACCAGAGACCACTCTATATTGCTTTTATTGATTACCAGAAGGCCTTTGACACAATCCTACACTCCTCCATATGGGCAGCTTTAAGATCTCAACAAGTAGAACCTAGATATATAAAAGTTATAAAGTATCTGTACAACAACTGCAGCAGTAAAATCAGGCTCGAATCGACAGGGCCACCAATACCCATAAAGAGAGGCGTGAGGCAAGGCGACCCCCTATCACCAAAGATCTTTATAGTGGTTCTTGAGATGGTTATCAGCAAGCTTAATTGGGAAAAAATGGGTATAAATGTGGGCGGCAAATTCATTAGTCACCTAAGGTTTGCCGATGATATTATTCTTCTATCTGAAAGTCCTGAACAGTTAGAAACAATGATTCATTCACTGAAATCAGCAAGTTACGCAGTGGGCTTAGAGATGAACCTCAACAAAACTAAAGTCATGACCAATAGTCAACAATACCCCTTGCACCTTGACCAAAAATCACTAGAGTATGTGGATAGTTATATATATCTAGGAAAACAAATTTCATGCAAAAAACAAAGCAATGAATTAGAAGTTGATAGAAGGATTACAAACGCATGGAAAAAGTTCTGGAGTCTAAAAGAAATATTGAAAGGAACTATACCTATAAATTTAAAGAAAAATATTATGGATTCTTGCGTACTCCCCTCCCTCACATATGGATGCCAAACCTGGAAATTCACGCTTAGGGTGAAAAACAAAATAAGAACCTGCCAAAGAAGCATGGAGAGAAGCATCACAAATGTAAAGAAAATACAAAAAATCCCCCATGAGAAAATACGTAAGAAAACAAAAGTCATAGATGCCCTTAAATACTCTCAAAAGCAAAAATGGCGCTGGGCAGGGCATGTAGCTAGGTTAAACGACGGCCGCTGGACTTCTACACTGACGCTGTGGCGGGGCCCAGCAGGCTCGAGAAAGAGAGGGAGACCAATAGCTCGCTGGGAAGACGACATAGTTAAAGTAGCAGGTAAAAACTGGATTACGACAGCTAAAAACAGAGAGAAATGGAAAAGTCTGGAGGAGGCCTTTACCCTCACATGAGAGGGGTTCTTGCATGCCTGCATGATCATTTAATGTTAAGACATTTTTTATTTTCAAATATAACTTAAGAAAATGAAATAAAAAGAATTTATAATTAAATAAATATAATAATAACAAATAATAAATACATAAAACAGTACAAAAATGAAATGAAACTAAAAGAATTTATAAATAAATTAATATAATAATAAATTTACAATGTATTATAATGATAAAATGAATTTATAATTAAATGATCACAATAAAAATAATATATTAATAATAGAATTTAATTTGTTAATTAAAAACTAAAATGACAAACGAAACTAAATGTATTATAAATCCAAATGTATTACTTAAGATTATAAAATAAGAATTTGATAAATGTATTTTGTTTTAAATGTGCAAGAAATAAAAAGGTTTTTTTATTTTTATTTATTTTTTATTTATTTATTTTATTTATTTATATATTTTTTAATAATACAAATCGTCACCCGCAATTTTGTTTGCGTGGACTTTAGGACATCAAATGGAAAATTTAGTTTTTTTCTGTTCGAGTAGAAATTTCGAGAAATCCTCTCCTAATGTTTTCCTACACTCCCTACCCCAACTGCACTTTAAATTTAAACGTTTTAAGTCCAGTAGTTTCGTCTGTGCGTTGTAGTCAGCCGTAACACAGTCAGCCACTCAGTAACAGAACAGTTTTATATATTCTGATGAACCTCCTCCGACGTGTCAGTGGCGCACATAACGTAGTAACCCTGTTCTTCAAAGAAGAATAATAATAAATAATCTTTTTTTAACGCCAACATTAAACGTATGGCTTAGTGGTTAGAGCGCCTGGTCGGTTTCCAGGAGGCGCGGGTTCGAGTCCCGCTACGTTCAAATTTTTATACGTTTTCTAAATAAGTATTTTTCTTTCCTAAGTGTGGAATAACACTTTAAAAATGTTTAAAAATATTTAAAAAATAGTATTCTCTCTTGTCAAACGATAATTCTAAGTAATTATATTTGAGTAGCGGAAATTTGTAAAAATCTCCCTACAGAGATACTAACAACATAAATAAGTTGTAACAAGCGTATAAAAATTTCGACGTAGCTTGATGAGAACGTATGGCTTAGTCAAAGCGCCTGGTCGGTTTCCAGGAGGCGCGGGTGCAAGTCCCGCTACGTTCAAATTTTTATACGTTTTCTAAATAAGTATTAAACAAAATTTCAGCTATTATTCAAAAGTTCCTCTCGCTCCGCTCCAGTTTAAACAAAGGCAATCGGTTCATTCAAGATTTTACTACTTTCAAATACTTTATTGAATATTTCTGGTAGGAGAGTGCTTTTAGAACTTCACGTTATTACTATTCAGGTGACTTCCACATTTTGTAGTAGCCGGACGTTTTTAATGTGTACTAATATAAGACTACTAACTGTTACCTGCGGCTTCGCCCGCGTGGGCTAGTGGATATAATTAAGAGCTCATTTTCCTTGGTCTTTAACTTAGTCGTTATACAGCATTCGGGAAGCCCCTTAATACATGCTATTCACTCGTGGCCTCATAACGAATGTACCGCATCTGTTGGGAATCTCCCGTACACCGCACGCGGGTCCTATCGACTGATGGACAAAATTTTGTAAGAATAATAATTAGCATTTTTTTAAACCAGTCAAAATCATTACATGCATATTATGTATGATATTTGATTTTTTTAACGTGTATCCAACACATAGCAGAGTAGGCAGAGGGAACCTGAAAATCTAGTGTTAAACACCTCGGTTCGCATTAAGACACTTTCGTTCTGCTATTTCTACCAAAATCTGAAAGGCATTGCGTGTTGAGTAGCGAAGCACAACGCCGCGTTTTGCGTCGTTATCAGAGCCAGGAAATGAAAACATTAAATATTTAATTTCTTGGAGTCCAAACCAACACCCTGTCGGGTTTACAGTTTGTGCCCCTGCGACGACTTGGCCGCAATATAATTATTGACAGGTCTCTCTCTATAACAATTTTGTTATTTAAATACTAACTTTCCTATGTATTAAATTTATTTGATACTTATTTTAAACCAACACCTTTTTATGCCAAATTTTATTAGAATTAAGAGTACGTGGCATGTTGGGCTTAAAATTGAATTATTATATATTAGGTTACAGTACAGTTAGTTATATATTAGGTTCCCAGGCGCCCTCTGCCTAACTTGCGTTGTGCGGTATACAGCGTGAAGCTAAAAAAATATAAGTGGTTAAAAATACACCCATTCAGTTAATACACACTGTACAAGTGGGTCAACTTACGTTTCTTGGATTTTATTGTATAGTTACACCTAATAAAAGCGCAGAATCTTAATTATACCAGTTTTATTTCACAATACATAATATTGATAATATTATGAACAACTATGGCTAATACTGCATTGATAATTGTAAATTGTAAACAAAATTCAAATAACACAAACAACAGTAAAATTTCACCGCAGTGTAACTTTGTAGTAACTTTTAATTAATACCACGTGATGCAGCTAAGGGCGCATTGTACTACTTAGTCGTAGGTTAAGATGTGTCGCGACAGACGTCCGACGCGCCCACGGCGTTTTTTTACTTGTTTTTCTTTAAGACTGTATGGCTGTCGCGTTCCAAGATGAGGAGCCCAAAGCAGTGTGTAAGATTTGAGACTATTAATAATTACGAAACTTTAAAAAACATTAACGAAATTAATAATAAAAACATGTAACCTATTTTTTTAGAAACGTATAAAAATTTTAATGTAGAGGGATTTAAACCTGCACCTCTTGGGAACCGTTCCAATTTTTATACGTTTCTAAACAATCATTTTTCTTTCCTTAGTGTGGAATAATACTTAAAAAAATATGATAAAAACATGAAATATATTTATCGCACCTTGTAGGCGGATCATACGATAATTGTGTTTGTTTTTTTCTTATTTTCGTTATATTGGCAGTCTGATTCTTCTGTCTGGCTGTGTGCTTGGAGCATATACCTATCACGCAATATAATTTTAATGTCAAAGTGGAACTTAAGTACCTCCGCCTTGCAGATGATGTCTTAAAATTAGCTCTAACTTTCTTCAATATTTTACCTATACTACAATATTTTAACATGTTAAAATACATACAGATAAAACGTCTGTCGTCTGATATTTCCTTACAGTAAATGAAATTAACACAGCATCGCCCACGACTTAGTTCGCATACGGCCACAGTACTGCACTTTTGTACACATATATGTAGGTATTTATGCCCTGAACACTTGGTTATTTATCTAATATGGGAATTATGAGTGAGTTTGAACGGTATGTAAGACCGGATGTGATTTAAGTAATTTCACTGTTATTGATGGTACTCGTATATAGTAGTTTGAATTTTCGTGTTCTAATAACATTATCATATTTAAGACAATATCTAATATAAAATAATAATATTATTAATAATAAAATTAACTAATAATTATTATTGAGGTCAGTCGTGGTGCAGGGGCACAAAGTGTGACTGTAAAACCGTCTGGTTGTGGGTTCGATCCCCACTCGAGGAGATGAAATATTTACTTAAATTTATATTTGAGGACAAGCACAGCATTAAGTTCTGCCACTCAACATATAATGCCTCCAGAATTCGGCAGAAAGTGGGGAACGGAGTGTCTTAACACTAGGTTCCATCTGCCTACCCTGCAGTGTGCGGGATACAGCTGATTAATATTATTTAACTATATGAAATAACTTTTATAGCAATTAGAAATTTTGTCGAAGTAAGTACTTTAAATTGATATATTTTTTTATTTATAAACCGATTGTAATAAAATAAACTCTATACGTTAACGAAAGCTTGTCAGAATCTAATAGTGCATATAAATGCCGCATTTAAATCAGATAAGCCAATTCTGAGATTAGTAATAACAAACGCACAGGCAAACAGATAAATATTTTTTTGTGTTGTTTTTTATCATAAGTATAAATATATTTCTACTAGTCTACTTGTCGCAAGGAAAATATTTTAAAGAGAGCAAATCTAACAATTTAAATGTAGGATACTTTCATCCTTTTCTTTTTGTCTTTGTCAGATTTTTAGAAGCAACTGCACTGCACTTGATGCTCTTACGTATTTGTAAGTGAATTTTAAATTCCTTTGCAAAATGTTAAGGAAATAAAGTAAACTGTCATAAAATATTTTATGGAAGCGAATTTAAATTACATTTTAATACGTAATTTGAATGTATACTTTATTCTCCTATCAATATCGATTTGTTGTTTTATTTAACAAATAAACTGAATTTAAACACATGTCAATTAACTAGCCTATATTGTAAATGTCATATCACTGATTGACGATTTATATGAATTTAGCAAATGAATAAATAACACAGAGTTGACGGTGTGGTGGCGTGATGCAAAGAGCCGCCTCTTTATCTAAAACTTCCAAAGATAGTTTATTGTCATCTGAAAATGTTAAATATTTCCTTTCCACAACTTGTCGCGTCTACAGTGGCGCGCCTGTGCCCCTACGTCATGACTAATAAATAATTATTCAGGAAAACATTAATTTAAGTTATTTCACTTGTTGGTATCGTCTGTTGCCATTAAAAAATCAGCTTCACGCTGTATCCCTGCACACAGGGTAGGCAGAGGGAACCTAGTGTTAAGACACTCCGTTCCTCATTTTCCATCGAATTCTGGAGGCATAACGTGTTAAATGGCGGAACTCAATGCTGCGATTTGCCTGGTTACCATTACGAGAAATTAAATATATTACATTTTGCATTTTCCCGTATGGGAATCGAACCACAATCGCCGCGTTTACAACCGCACGTATGTGCCACTGCGCCACGACTGGGCACTGCTTTTATTTCATTATAAAGTAAAAAAATAACGTATGCCTACCTGACTTATTTAAAGAAAGAAAAAAATAATAATTGCGAAATTGAATTGGTTCTAGAACAATTCTCATTCTTTTTTGTTCAATCGGAATACAAAAACTCACACAGTGTAATCCGCGAGTCGTGTTGGATCGATAGTACCTACTGTTAGTTTAGACGTAGGTTTTACAGTATTCTTTATTACAATATTCATTGTTAAAAATGTTATTTAGTAAGGAATCGTCTAGAAGTGAACGTCAGAATAACCCTTTATTTTTATTTTTTTGTTAACTTCACGCTGTATCCCGCATATTTGTATAAGTAAGTATTATATTAGTGTACATTATTATATTATAATGTCTGAAAAGGCGGAACTAAACGCTGCTCTTAAAATGCTATAATAGTTATACAATAAACAATGTAACCAAAACACCTTCAGTAAGTACTTCCTAGTACAGAACTCAAGAAAGAAATAGAATCGGCAATATACTTCCTCAGATTTAATATAAATTTATAAAATCCATCAATTTAACGCCGACATTCCACTTACGAGGGTCCAGGGAAGCTCTAAATTGCCAACATTAGGGATAAAGATTGAATGGTATATACCCGTCCCGTCCCGTCCCGTCTCGTCCCGGCGCGGCGGCGGATACCGGGCTGAATTATGCTATCCTCACATGCGTGCCGTCTTAGCTCTGTAAATCACTATTCATTAAAGGGGGCTTTTGTAAATGTATATAGTTACTTTTGTTAAAAAGAAGAAAAAGTAAGGCAAAGAATGTCAGTAGATTAACGAATGGCCGTATTTACTAATTGTTATGTAGCATGATATGTCGGCTGACTTTTTAGAATATGTACGTATCAAGAGGTTTATGACAGACGAGGCGCAAGAGGTATGCCGTAGAGGTAAACCGTTGACTTTGGCGCAAAAAAAACGTATTTTCTAGTTTTTATCATTTTGTATCATCTTATTATTTTAAAGAAGGCTGAAAACCTTCTTAAAATTTTAACATGGTTATTTATTTAAAAAGATATGTAAAATGTGAACATTATAGAAGACATTAATTATAAATATTGTTAGCGTACTCGTGTAAAAGAGGGTAGATTTAGTTGGAAAATAACAATAAAAGCAGTGGAATTGTGTCAATCGGGGGCACTTGCTCGAAGTGACGGCCCCTATTGGAAGGAAACTAGTGTGAAGTATTGTTAGTAGGTGATACATATCACTTATTGCAATTACATAGTATCCCTTTCAAAATAGTTTAGAATCATATAGACGTTATGTGCTTTTATCGTGTTTTTTTTAAACGTTAACCGCTTCCGATTTCTAACATCAGAAGTGGGATACACATGAAGTTCTGGCACGCTCGGAACGCCATATTAAAAGAAACCAAACCAAACCACATGAAGTTATCTCTATCATGATGAGGTGACCGAGAAAAGACTCTTGTTAGACTCTGTTTGAGCGTAGGGGAGTTTAGACTCTTATCATTTAAATGTTAAAAAAAATCATGCAAATTGTATACATGAACTTAATAAAAATAAAAAATGTTTCCACAATTATAGGTTGTGACCAGTGTAATTAGAGGTTATGCCGCTTCCGGCGGCAGGTTTGAGCAGGCGCGAGGACGCTTGCTAGAGAGGCCGTGTTAGCGTACTAGTGTAAAAGAGGATAGATTTGGTTGGAAAATAACTATAAAAGTGGAATTGTATCAACCGGGGGTACTTGCTTTGTAAGTGACGGCCTCTATTGGAAGGAAACTAGTGAGAAGTATTGTTAGTAGGTAATACATATCACTTATTACAATTACATAGTATCCCTTTCAAAATAGTTTAGAATCATATAGACGATATGTGTTTTTATTTTCTAACAATACATTAAAAAACATAATGTAAAGTTTTATTGTAACTTTGATCTACATCGAGGGACTGGATGGTTCTCATTTCCCCCTTTTGGGAAGACGAAATTTGACATAAAGTTACGTCAACATGGTATGTCTCAAACTCGAGTGGAAAACGGGGGGCGGTATGTCTAAGCACTAGATATTCTCACCTCTGATATATGCGGGCTAAAGCTAAAACTGATAAATTGACTAGAAACGAATATGTGATTCAAAAACAAAAAAGGAAAGAGGAGGTCGTCGTGGCGCAGTGGCACATGCGTTGAGTTCCGCCACTCAACACGCAGTACTAGGAAAACAGCACCGAATAGTGAACAAACAAGTTCAAAGTGGTTGTGTTAAAGCAATTGGTTTATGGTTTCAGCGCCACTTACCGAACGGACACTGAAGTTATGGACAAGGAGTGTGGGCCCACGTCACGTTGAATCGCGATATAGAATAAGCTAGTTGCACAGTTAGGTAGAAAGTTGAGTAAAGTTTTTTTAGAATTCCTCTCTGGTCGTCTCACTTAACTCCAGTCCTATCTCTATACTCTCTACCTATTTCCTTCTTTTATTTTTTATAAGACAAAGTCTACTTTACAAATAAATATACATTACATTACAAATAAAGGAAAAAAATCTAAAATAAAAAAATATAGATATTACATAGAAAAAAGAACCATTACAAACATATGTTTGTAGTCCATTTCATATCGAAAAGTATATATGGACATATACACTTATCGTTAACAAACTTGAATTTGTTAACATTATTCGCCGCATCATCCAAAACCTATAAGATATTTCACAATACAATCCTAAAATCGGTAAAGAACCCCTATATGGGCGAGTATAACTCGCGCTTGGTCAGTTTTTTTCCTAAATACACTTTAATATAAAAAAATATACATTTCAAGCGGACGTAGCCGCACGGAGGCCGCTAATTTCAAAATATGATTCAAAGCTACGAGATTAAATAGAAATAATTATACTACTTTTTTTCAGATTCATGTTTTAGATTGCGCAGCAGAGTGGGTAGAGAACATAGTGTCAAGATACTCCGTTTTCCATATTTTGCTTCGATATGTCGCGTGTTAAGTGGCAGAACTTAGCGCCGGGCGTTGTCTGGCTATAGTGGAGGGATGAAACTAAGTTTTTATCTAAAACCATCGCGTTTATAGTAGGCCTTTACTCTTTGCGCTATGTTATTAGTTTGGTCGTAGCATAAAAAAATGTTACGACAGTCCGTTCCTCACTTTTAATCGAATTCTCGAGGCATTGCGTATTGAGTGGTGGAACTCAACGCCGCCTTATCCTCCCCTTTTTTGCCTCGTTACCAGAGCGAGGAAGTGAAAATATTAAATATTTTATTTGTTCGAGTGGGAGTAGAACTCATAATTTTCCGCGTTCACAGTCGCACGCGTTAGCCCCTGCGCCACGACTGGCCACAGGTCCGAGGTCGTTGTAGTACAGCGTCACGCATCGGTTGTGGATTCGGTTCTCACTCGAAAGATTTTTTTTCGCTCTTATAAGAAGACAAAGAGTTGCGCTGAGTTCCGAAACTGGTTAATTTGCATGTGTGCGTAATATGCCGAAAATTTAATGGTACATGGCGAACGGAGTGCCAACCCTGTTAAATTAATATCAATTTCTATGAGCTATTCCTATCTGTGAATATATGACGTAGCAATTTCATCTGGATATAATCAGTAAGCTAAAGTTGCAGGATTGATTTGTATCATCTCGCATCATCTTCAGTCGGCTTCTCGGAACGTGTCTATCTGTTGGCGATCAATTTGCAATATGTAACTTATATACTAATGAGCATATTATATAATAGAATTTAAAGGCAATGAATAGTTTAACACTTGTGTAAGGAATAGAATAGAAGGAATAGAAATCAATTCTCGTAATGATGGTTGTGAGTTCAAAAGATTTTAACGTCTAGAACACATTGTTTATAAAATAGGTGGATATTTCTAATGAAAAATATATATGAAGTTAGAATCGGAATTCCACTGTTTTTATAGTCGTTCTTACCTATATCTACCCTCTTGTACACGTGTTTGCTAACAATAAATAATTCTAAATGTTGTGTTTCTAAAAGTTTACGTATTTAAATTTTAGTAATAACTTTTATTAAAATATAATTTAGTAAATGTTAAAACCGGTATCTTGGACAAAGAGTTATCCGTCCACAGCCGTCAAGAAATCCCTTATCCAGTGTACCCAGTAGACTATGTATGTACTACATGTGTAGATACATGTTTGTGTTCATTGAAATGCCTCTCTCGGTCTTATTGGAACAGTGTTGCGTGTCCGATATTGTCCTTGTGGCAATAGTAAAGGAAGGCTAGCGTGAATAGTCGTATATTAATTAAGCTCTATGATATATACTTTATAAATTCTTTGTTTATAAAATAATTAGAGCGGCGTTAAGCTCCGGCATTTAACGTGAACGTGAAGCTAAAAAAACTAATAAAAATAATGAATCCAACATTTTAATGGAATTTCTTCACACAGAGTTTTACGCATTTTAGTGATAATTGTGGTAGTGACTTTACCACAATTTTTTCTCCACTTAAATAATTGCTGTATTAGTAGACTCTGCCCCTACAATATAAAATTATTATAATTAATACTATAAAGTTGAAGAGCTGCAAACATTTTACATTAAAATATAACGTCATGTCATCGATCGGGCTATATCCGACATTTTTACAATTGATCGACTTGTCGATACGAGAGAGCCGTTTTCAGATATTTTCGTTTAATTCTCGTAATTTCATTGTAACTTTTATTGTTTTTTAAGCTTAAATGTATTTATTGATTTTTTATTTTTATTATATTGACATTTTCGTGCTTAAAACCATAACTGAACCTAAAACAAGCAACGCGTGCACTTTTCTCCGCCAAAGTAAAATCAACCGAAGAATTCGGTCGAAGGTCAATTCGGTCAAGGTGGCTGTTGTTATGTATTTCAACGCACAAAAAAAAAGGTGGAAAAAGAAAGGTTCGTATCCGTACAAACGTAATATTTTCAATAAAAGTTTGAGAAGCTTTGTTTTTTTGTACATTTTATCTCAAGCCCTAATAGGATACCTATTTATTAGAATAGACTATAATGTTCTTTTATACTTGTAAGCAATAACCATTACGTATAAATAACTTCGAACTAAAATAACAATCACGTACAAATAAATATTTTTTTAGTCGGGTCTAAATCTTAGTGTAAGCTAGGATATAACAATTTCCAATATCCATATAACCAGGCCGGTCTACGAATATGAGCAAACCCGTAATCCCTAAGATACACTCATCTGGTCTATTCATTTCACGTTGAGCGTGATCTGGATTTATTACCGCTTATTGCTCGCTGGCCGTCTGAGGTTAATAATATAGGTAACAATATAAAAAACTTACATCTACTCCGCCAAACCATTTAAATGGTTTACCGACGGACAAAGCTCTCATATACACATTTAGAACTTAAACTTAAAACACTATAATATGAGTAAAAAACAAGCTTTAAACTTATAAGCTAATTTATAACAACTGTTTATATAAATGTTTTATATTTAACAAACATAATAGATAGATTTTTCTAAAAGTGGGTAAGCAACAAAAATACGCCGAGATGACCCCGCATCAATAACGAAATGTGCGTTAATTGCGGCAAGGCTATTATTATAAATATTGTTACATTTAATCTTCAATTTTTTAATATGTATTTTTCATTGTTTGTTTTTTATTTTAATATACTCTATACTTACTATACTCTACTCTTATATTTTTTAAAAATTAAGTAATACATTTTTTTTTAATGACTTTTTTTATATCGGTAATTTAAATGTGCTACTCTATTTTTAGTTACTAACAAATATGAAAAATATAAAGTCGTATTGAATTAGCTCAAACCGCCTGGCTACCGTGCCATTCGAATAAAAATTGAAGAATATTCTATCGAGACAAAGCGCGGGGTTGAGTTCCGCCACTTAGCACGCAATGCCTTTAGAATGGGGGAAGTAGAGTGTGTTCACACTAGGGCGCTAACACATACAGCGTGAAGCTGAATAAAAGCAAATCTCGGCATTAAGTTCTGTTATTAAGCAAGAAATGCCTTTAAATTATATCAATGTTATTTTTCTTTAGCTTGACACTGTATCATGCACATGCAAATTGGAATGGGAACTGGGATTCTAGTGTTGAAACAATCCATTCCCATTAGGGCTCTTCTGATTCTCTCCAATTCTAAAGACACTGCGTGTTGAGTGGTGCTAACTAAATACTCACTTTTACCTCGTTACCAGAGCGAGGAAATGAAAAGATAAATCAATATGAATTTTGCAATATTGGGAGAGGCATGCGTGTTGATAAATAATATTTGATTTTAATAAGTTAAGATGTTAACTATTCTTGAAGTATTATTTTCTGCTACTTTAAATGAAAATATGAACGTCCATACATATAATGATATCACAACAATTATCAGAATAATCTCTCGCTCGGTCGCGCGCTGTGATGGATCGCTATCAACCCGTAACGATATCGTTTATCGCGGCTTGTGTAATTAGTTTTCAGATGAAACACTTTAGAACTATCAACGAGATCTAGTTTTAGCGCGAGATGGCGGGGCGTTTAGACGAGTGATGGTCCCAAATCTCTACATAATATATAAAATAAATGAGGGAGAGAGATAAACGCCAATATTCTCTAAAAGACAGCTTAGCGTTTAGAATGTGAACTAATTTTCCCACATTCGAATAAATCAAATTCTATATAAAATAAAGTTTACATAAATTTAAACTAATATGAAAAAGGGAAAGATACAAATAAAAGTTAGGGTTAAAACGTATTTAGGTACTTTATTTTCCAATCTGATTTGAAGAAATATGGGATAGTAGTGTGGCTTATAGACAATAGAAAACTTTTTTATGGAAAAGGACAAAGCAAACGAGCGTACGGGTCACCCAATGGTAAGTGATTACCGGTGCCTACGACCCCGTGCAACACCAGAGGAGCTACAGGTGCGTTGCCGGCCATTAAGCTGGGTTGAGCGAAGAAAGAAAAATACTTATTTAGAAAACGTATAAAAATTTACTAAATAAGTATTTTTGTTTTATAAATAAGTATTTTTCTTTCCTAAGTGTGGAATAACACTTTAAAAAATGTTTAAAAATATTTAAAAATAGTTTCTCTCTTGCCAAACGATAATTCTTAGTAATTATCTTTGGGTAGCGGAAATTTGT
>DWMY01000618.1:0-21636 GCA_018249775.1 Heliconius hecalesia formosus | reverse complement strand
AAGTTAATTTGATTGTTTTCAACTTTAAACCGGCACTGCTCTTTGAACTTTGTCTCAACTAGTTTATAAGTTCATTTAAATTTTTGTAAAACTTTTGCTTAAGAAGTATATATATGAAAATACGGTTGTACTTAAGTAATATTCCCAGGTTAAATTGCCCTTTTGATAGATTTACGAGGAATTTAGAATAGATTATGGGTATATTCCGCATATAGCAAGGTAAGCAGAGAGAACCTAGGAATCTAGTGTTAAGACACTGCTTTACCATTAAGACACTTCCGTTTTTCACTTTCCGCTAAAGGCCGCGTTTTGCCTCGTTACAGAGCGAAATGAAAATATTAAATATTTCATTCCCCGAATGCTAATCGAACCCACAACTATCACGTTTACACAAACGCTTGTGGCACAAACGTGTATACCACGACTGGCCTCAAAGCAGTAGCAGTGAAGTTATACAAAAATAAATAAAGTCTTTATCTCTATACAAACTAAAACTAAACTAGACTAAAGCAAAAGCTAATTACATGCTCGTTTAGACTTACTCATTAAATAACGAAATGACACTACCGAGACTAGAACTATAAGACATATTGGAATTACAAAAGTAGAAGTTTCGAGTTCAATTCGGACATAGTTTTCGTTCGTTCAAAGTTTTCTATCGAAGAGCATTATAGTGTACGTTTTCACGATCGCCTCTCAGACTACGCGACTGTTTGTAATGCTAATTGAGTTTTTAATTGGATTCCCGGCAGGTCGTCGGACTGCTGCAGCGACGTTTGGGTGAATCATTTGCTACGTTAGAAAGAAATGAATTTCTATATTGGTTTAGACAAGCGATGCGATATTGCGACAGTATGATCGATTGCCTCTATGAAATATTTTTTATGCAATTTCTTTATTAACTTGACTTCAAGCTCACGCTGTATCCCGCAGATATCAGTACCCTGCTGTAGAAGGAACCTGGTATCAGTGTTAACACTCTGTTCCCATAGTACCGATCCATAAAATATAATATAGAACTAAAGTAACGATTAATTTAATTTTAATGTTTCTCTATCTAAACAAAGTAACCAAAATAATCAAGTACTTATTTAAAAAAAAAACAGCCTTATGTTTCTTCTCGCACATGGCAGGGTATGCAGAGGAAACCTAGACTACTACACCGTTATTTGCTTTCCATGCAATTTTCGAGACATTGCGTGTTGAGCGACGGAACTTAACGCCGCGCTTTTTATACAAACGATGAAAAGAAAACAATTCAAATACAATCATTTCTCCGAGTGTCACTGTCCATTTCAATAAAAACAACGTTTTATGTACAAAGTAATGAAAAAGGACTTCATAGTACGTACATATTTTAAGTTCTTTTGACTTAAACGGTTAAGTGAAAGCGGCAAGACAAGCGTTAGGTCTAAGTAGGGTGTCTTTATGCTCCCGTACGCTCCTCCTCCTCCAGCCGCCCAGGTGCTACCCTCCAGGTCTCAGATAACATTGTAAAAAGTGAATTTAAAACGTCTTCGTCAACATGTAAAGAAAAATATTTTTTAATTTCACACTTTATTCCACACAGCAGGATAGACAGAGAGAACAAAGCGTTAACGCCGATCTGTTTCCTAACTTCCGTTACATTTTTTAGACATTGTGTAGTGGCGGAATTTTACCTTCATCTATCTGTTGGGGGTTGAGCCCACAACCATCTCGTTTACAGTCAGCAGAATTGTCTTAAGCCTAGGTTCCCAGGTTCCTTCTGCCTCCTGTGTGCGGGATACAGCGTATAGCAAAAAAAAGTATATCAAAAATATAGATAAGTAAGTAATTAAATAAATTTTACATGGACATAGATAATGCTATGCATTTTCTATTCCATCTGAGTTGTAATAAGTGAGGCGCGGAACTTTGTTCCAATGGTTCTATAAAACTCTGCAGTGTATGAGCCGCGCCGCCCGCGATCGCGACTCACGCTGCATCCCGTTGATTTATTTTCATTCACTCGCTGTGGTAAGATTATAAAGTTGACGTTGCTTTCCGTCACTCAACACGCCATATGTCGAAAATTTAAATATCTTAAGACTAGGTTCCCTCTGCTATACACGAGATGTATCGTAAAGCAAAAACTCAGTCAATATCAATATGTTGTATGTATATTCAATGTATTTATTATTATAAAAAGAAAACGTTAAAGTGATTAAAGTGAAAAAAAAAATATGGCAGCATTATCTATTTTTATCGGACGCGAAGTAGGTGTTTTATAAAAGAAAGGCTAAATACAGTATTTATATTCGCGCTCACGTCCTCGCCGCGATAGGCCTCGAATACACAGTCGGGTGAAAAATACGCTTAATGCCACCTATATATCTTTACAGACTCTTTTGTTCAAACAAATGGAAAATGTTTGTTGGTATGCGGTTACTTACAGTTTTTTTTATAACCTAGCGAGTATTTCTTATATATTGCGAAATAAATAGAGATTCTGTGGGAAGTGAACATATAATAATCACATCTCCAGGCGGAAATCAATAAACTGTGCAAGCAGGTCTATTGTCATTGTATTGTCTAAATGAAATATCTATTTGATTGTTGGTTGTTCCTTGTCTTACTTATAAAGGTATAACCTCTTCCGTTACTGAGTAACAGACAGCTATTAACTATTGGACTTGGAAATATGAAATTAGGTGTGGTATGACGGTTCCTTATGAAGTGCAGGGGAGTACTGAGAGATGACTATTACAGTAACAGGAAAACAGGATTTCTATGTTACATTTTAAAATTCACATGGATACCTGACCAGCGACCATCGTCTTTAGACAATCAAGTAACAAGCATTCTCGAGTCACGCAACAAACACCAACAAACAATATCCCGATAAATAATAAATTTTCGCAAAGTAACCATGTCAGCACGACACGCTACAGTAAGTGAGCGTCCACAGGGGTCCCGCAAGTAACACATAAACACATTAAGGAGTCGCGACACCTCGCTAAGTGTCGCTTTTGTACTCTTGCATCATCGTGTACGTGCATTTTAATTATTTAGCTTTGAGAGATCATTTTGCATCAGTATATTTATATACTGCAGCTACTTTTTTTAATAAATTTTGACACGTACCATCTAGACTACGAGAGGAACTTAAAAAAAATGACCCCAATTATCATTATTACATAAGTACCTTCCTTGTACCTAATTTCTTCATTAATAAAGTAATGATAATTGTGGAGCTGCTGCAGTCTTGGCACTACAAAAATAATTAGTTTTCAGCTTATTTTGTAAAGTAGATTAGGCAGAGCAGACCTAGCTAGAGTCAAGATGAAAGTACCGCCCTAAATTCAAAACAACGCTGCACCTTGTCTTTAAGTCTTGTCTGCAATTAAATGAATAGTTCATTAACTCGAGCGATGACCAAACCCAAAACAATAACTTGGTTGAAATTTCAACCAAAATTAAGGTATTTAGTTAGACCTTTTTCAATTGTGCCACTAATTTATTACATAAAAATCAAAATGTAACGCAATGTCTCGAAAATTGGGCTGAAAGTAGGGAACGGAGTGTCTTTACACTTTTCCCCTGCTATATACGGGAAACAGCGTGAAGCTAAAAGAAAATAAGAAATAAGAATAATTATAATATTTACATGAACGTGAAAGGATCCTAAGTGGCCGTGTTCAAATGGCCCATAAACGCATTAAGCGACGCGCGTACTCGTGTGTACTCGCAGAGTCACGCCTCCGCGACTCTGCACTTCGTTTTCTTTTAAATGTCGTTGACTTTTGCGTCCAATAATTTTAATGCTGTTTTATTTACCTTTATATCGTATCTCGCACATTTGCTACGAGTATGTGCAGGCAGAGGGAATCTTATGTCAGTACAATCTGTTCTCCACGCATCGTCCAATTTTCAAGATTATATGCCGTGTGATCCCGGCTTAGAATAGGATCATCCTGGTACTGGTGGTGTCGTAAGAGGCGACTAAAGTATGTGTGGTAAAGACACGTCGCCAGCAATGGCAACACGCATGGGCAGACTCGACCGGATCATTACCACCACCGGCATTTAAAACCGGCGTGAAGTAGTAGCTTTATGCCACTGCGTTTCGCATCAGGTAATGCCGGACTCCGGCGCCCTTCTCACCTTAAAGGCCGGCAATGCACCTGTAGCTCCTCTGGTGTTGCACGGGGTCGTGGGCGGCGGTAATCACTTACCATCAGGTGATCCGTACGCTCGTTTGCCTTGTCCTTTTTCATAAAAAAATACTGGTTGAGTCGACGAACTCAACACCGAAAGAAAACAATCCATTCCCCCGAGTTCAGTGCGAGCTTTTGTCACAATTTTAATGTTATTTACAAAATCAAATGTTTTCGCATATATCGTTGCTCTGGTGACGCCGAGAGCCAACTCATATAATATATTACGCAGTTCGAGACAAAGTGAGAGTGAATCGGGTCAACGAAACATATACATTGTCTCTTTAATATCTACAGTTAAAGACAAATTTTAATTAGATAATTGTTGGATTAGATTTTTTTATGTAAATAAATTTCCGACGTATTATATAAAAAACATAAATTTAAAAATAAATAATAATATATTACCCGTTTAAGATTAGAACCCGTGAAACACAATCGCACTTTGCTGTCGCGCTTAAGAGAGCCAGCACTATAATTGCGTATCGCCTCCACTGCACTGTACGTGTGTTACAAATTCAACAATTCGTTCCAAGTTTACGACTGTAATAAAACCTTATCCAGAATATTTCATTTAATACGCTAAATCGAGTAAAGAAATGACCAGTCGTAAAGAGAGCTTAAATAAGCTTTTGTTCTTTGTGCGCCAGAAAAAGAGGTCTTGAATGAAAACTGTAAAGACACTAGAGGTACCGCTCTATGTACGTGTGATTTATATTATCATGTAAATGTAAGCATAACGGTTAATATGTGAAGATTTCAGACGACCGATATACACTAACATTGGTTCTGAAACTGATTTAATACTAGTTGTCGCTCGCAACTTCGTTCGCGTGATTTGTATGACCTTTTCAATTTTACTTCCATTTACCAACCACTGTAAATAAGTAGTTCCAAAAAGAAAAAGAATGATGCCAGTAAAGCTGCAGTAATTAATTTTTATAATATATCAGTATTTTTTTAAAGTAAATATCTATTTTAATATTACAGATAAATCTTAAGATTTTACTTGGTAGAAAACGTTAATCGCAAGTACTACTGGTTCAAATAAAAAAAAACTTTCATGTTGGATAGTTCCTTCGTCGAGGAAGGCTACATGCTGTTTTATATCACGCAATATACTACATAAGCAAAAGAAGGACTTGAATTGCATATAAATTGTAAATTATGTTCTAAATTGGAAATAGTAATAGTAATTTTAAGACAAACGTATAGGTTTTCTAATTGAAGTAGTTGCGAGTATTTAACAATTTGACAAAGCGCCGGCGGTCGGCGGACGTCTGTCTCCCACGTTAGTAGTTTGTTTAAATGTTACTCCAATAAACTTTACTTTGTCGAGCGTTAGCTATTTTCATTAAAACTTTCGTTTTCGCAAACAGTCACTGCCGAAATTTTACTTGTTTCTAGAATTTAATGATAAAATACCCTTCAAATTATTTGATGGTCACAATGTGTTTCTAATAACATTTAAACGATTTAAATTTATTTTAACATTTTTTTAAACTAGTCTAAAATTCACCATTTTTAACATAGTCACAGTTGCCTAATCTGTTTTTTTTTGCTTATCATATTTATAGTATGTTTTATTATAAATTCATTTCGGTAACAAGGCAAAACCACCACAATCAGACGCTGGCCCACTGCATTGGTTACCGCCACGATGGCCTCAAATTTAATAATTTATGGAGAAAAGCCCTTAATTTATGGAGTATGAATTGAAACTGAACCTCCACCTTTCGAGTGTGACACTTTTATTAACTGTGATACGGTGTCGTGCCATTTAGTACTTAAGTGATCTAACCACTAAAAATCATAATTTTATTTGTAGAACGTTATCTTGTGATAAGGGTTTAAAGCCGGTCTTTAAAACCATCACAAATGTAGATAAGGATAATAATGATAAAAGTTTAGTTTCAAGGAGATTGCTACAAGTTCGTTGGTCGTTATGTTCTACGATATAGCTACGAAAGTGCTACGCCGTAGCCGCTTGGTGTACAGAACCTGCCGTTTAACGGCGCCAGGTTGAATGATCGCTGTGGTTTACAGGCTTCATGCGGAGGTCATAGAATTTAAATCGAAAATTTATTTATATGACATGAAAGTTGATTAAACGAGGTCCATTAAAGGCGGACTTACATTTACATTATCTGAGGTATTTTTGTTTTTAACGTAGTGGAAATGAGTAAATAAATGTACATTACTATAACATTGAAAACCCACAATAAAGCTTTAAGCTTACGTTGTCAGGACTTGATTTTTCTGGGTTTTTATTGTAAGTTATGAACTTGTAACTTCGGCGTGGTAACAATATATTTAAAGAGTATACCAATTTTTCGCTTCACGTTGTGTATGTAAGTATGTGCCGCAAACAGCAGAGTAGGCAGAGAGGACCTTATTTTTGAGACATCGCTTTCTCTACTTTCTACACGAATCCAAAACATTGATTGCTACATGAAAAATGTAAATAATTTATAACTACGAATGCAAATCGAACTCCTATCTCTGTCTGTCCACTATGTAATACCTTAGATTTTCTCCACTGTGATTACCCGTTTTATAAAGAACTCCTAGTATTTTAAGATTCAATGACCGCTCGAGATAATGTTTATATATATAACTCTTTCGTTTTTTCCGAATGGTAAGACAAAATGCGACGATGTGTTACACTACCCAATACTCGTACAATATACACCCCCACCCTCGTGTAGGCAAATATTTTTCAGCTGCGACAGGATGGCGTCTCTCTTTAATTTGGTATATTTTGATCTAGTTATATAAAATTGTTACTTCTTGCAAGGATATTTTAGAAATATATTGCTTTTAGTTTCATGCTGTATATCGCATACAGTAGGGCAAACAGGGTGTGAAAACACCCTCACCACCACAAGATAAATACATTAAACTAATAAAATAAATATAACACATACTTTGATGTTTTATAATATAATTTTGTATAACAATAGGATATACACACGTTGTTATGGCAACGCGTTTTGTACGCTGGAAAAACCGCCGATAAAAGCGAGTTCCTTATAAATGTAAAAACAAAAGCTCAACATAAAGCTGTCAGTTCAGATGTGCTCTACACGAATGTATCACACTTATGTACGTTCATATTTCGTTACGACGTGTTACCGGGGAGCTCTCTCCTGGCTCTATTATACAATAATTAAATGTAACTTAAAATTAAGTTTAATTTTAATTTAGTATTTAATAAGAGCACGAATAGCTTAACGCTCCAGCTGTCACGGTTAGAGCGCGGCGTCAGCTTAAAACAGTCATAATACGGTCGTTGTGTAGTTTCATTTAGATTTGGTGCTGTACTTTTGGCGTGGTTCATACAGTGGGAATGTTCTCAAATGTGACTTATATAATAATATGTGAACTGAATGTGCTATTACTGCAGTGGTAGCTTTTACTTGGAAACTTCTGTTATTTATATCACGCTTTAGCACATATCCTGTCTTTCTTCGATGCTTTATGAGTATAATTCTGATTATAGCTAACGATTTTTTTAAAGTGTTTGTTATTTAAGGACATACATGACTAAAAAGTTTGAGGTTCACCCTGTAGTATCTTTATATTCCGCTTTTAATACGCAATTTTTCGAAATCCAGAAAGCAGAGGGTAATTATTTTGTAACACATTTATATGCACAATAAGATGTTACTTTTCATGAGTCAGTGGGTAGCCAAAGTGAACTGTCGCAGAGCGCTAAGATACTATGCGGAATAAGTGATGCAGTTTTTTTTTTCATTTATTTATATAAAAATATTTTAATAACAATAATTTTTATTAAAGCTTCACTTTTATTACAAAAATGAAATTTGACTCCCACTTTTTATAAGTTTCCAGCCTTTTAATTAAAATTACTTTGAAAAACATTCACAAATAACCTTTTGTTGAAAGTTATAATAAAATAAATCCATTTAATAAAATATTATATAGAATAAAAGGTATCTGGGCCAGTCGTGGCGCAGGGGTGCAAAGTGTGACTGTAAAATCGACTGGTTGTGGGTTCGATCCCATTCGATGAAATGAAATATTTACATTTATATTTTCATTTCTTTGCTCTGCTCTCGGGGCAAAACGTGGCATTCAGTTCCGCCTCTCAATACGCAATGCCTTCAGAACTCGGCGGAAAGTGGAAAACGGAGTGTTTTAACACTTGGTTCCCTCTGCCAACCCAGCTGTGTGCAGGATACAGGGAAACTGATTTGATTTAAAAGGTATTGAATATGAATTTATTAATTAATCTTACCAGGCGTGGTTTGAATATATGTAAATAGCATATATATATCATAATACTTATTTGAATTTTATCCCGTTTCTTGAATTTACCTGTTTGTATTCTACGGACAGTCGGACAGAAACTGAATTTGAGTCCCGTCACTCAATACTTAATTATATCGAAAACTGGGCGGTGCCTATGAAACAGTATCTTAACACTAGGTTTATTTCGCCTTCCCTGCTATATGCAGCGAGAAGTAAATATTTCCATTGGTAGTCAAAGCTTGGCCCTAGTTCCGCTGTTCAACACGCAAAGTTATTAAATTTATAGTCCAAGTAAGTAGCTACCAGAAACAGACAAACATAAAAATCACAATAAATTTGCTTTATATGTTTGTATAATAATAAAAAATGGGTCCCTAGTTTCAAACAAAACGCTAACGAGTACTGATGCGAAGTGAGTGAGTGCGAAACAAATACGAATATACACGTGAGTTACTCAAAGAATAACAATGTGCAATTTGCGCATCGACAGAACTCAATTAATAAAATATGTATTGTATGTATCAGTATGTATGAATGTAGGATCGTACGCAGAAGGAACGCAATACGTTGGGGATTTTGATCTTTTCCACGTTAAGTAAGAGTATTTTTTTCGTTCTAGCTTCACGATAGCCTTCACGGTAGACAAAGTGTTATGACTCCCTTCTCCACTTTCTTCGAGATAGATTTTTTTAAGGAAAAGAATTTATCAGGGTTTGATCTGCTGGAGCCGGAAAATGAAAACAATTTAAATATAATCTATATATAAATTTATCACTCGAAATTACAATCGTTTCGGTTACAGTCGTTACGTTAGTAAGAATAATTTAGGGAACTTTATTAAATTTAAATATCTGGTCGTCGAGGCTGTCAAACAAACTGCTCTAATTGTCTTTAACAAATTGTAAATGATACAAGTATCACACGCGCACACGACGCCGTGGTAATCAAAACAAGCAATCATACCAGTTAACTACTCTCAAGCAATATTTGTGACATCACAAATAAAATAGCGAAATTGTCAAGGAAACGGCGTCGTTACTGAACGAACGTATCTTACTGTAATGTTAGAGTGAATGACCGGTGAGGATGACCCGCGTCTTTATATCACCTTCAAGTACGTGCCTTCGGTATAAACCTTTATATAGTTTTATACATAATAAGAGATAGAATTGTAGGCCTAAAATGTTACATATTAGAGATGAAATTCGAATGAAATATTGTTAATAATGCTACATGTCTTGTAGATCTCGGTGTATGTATCATGAGAGATATTTACCACTTCACTGTGATAAGCCCTATCTGAATGTGTACAGATGGTGATTCCTTAGTGCCATCTGTCTATTTTAATATGATTAATGATTACTGTCTGTTTGGAATTTAAAAACACTTCTTGCCGTTCCAGTAGGAATTTCAACAAATATTTTTTTAGAACCCCCTATTACAAAAATGAGCAAACGAGTTCTGACGGCCATCTGATGGTACACACGATGCCCTCAAATTATAACGCTTAGAAAACACTTCAAGGGAAGATCACACCCGTTAGTTGCCAAAAATGTATCCAGGCGCTGGTGCGCATGATATTTATTCCTGAGGCGAAATAGAATATTTTTTATGAATCCTATAGTTTAGATTCTATAGGTAGAATATCGACAGATAACCTACGCCTCTCCTTGTACTTAAGAGTTCGAAGCCGTTTGTAGGTGCTGTCATCTGCATAGCAATGGATGCTGCTGGAATGCAACATGTCATTAATATAGAGAAAAAACGAAAAATAAAGAGCGAAAGAAGTTACTTAACCTTGTTGTACTCCAGCACCAGGACCAAAACCGAGTTCCGGATGAAAATCCTGACTAGAATTCGAGCAGCTTGTTTAAAGCTGGATCTGGCAGGTAAGCAGCAATGAATTACTTCTATATTTCCCAATCTACCTACATCTACATGTTAAACTTTCTATTAATATTTGGTTTTTTTCCTGCGTGCAAGAACTGTACCAAATCTGTATAATACATGTAAAGTCCTTAAAATATTAAAATCATACATTATTCATTACTTCCTTAAAATTTTAGCTGACATTTTTAAGAAAAATAAAATAAATAAGCAAAGGGAGTGAAACCAAGGAAAGATGAAGCTCATTAGTGCTTGACGGAGTTTTTGCAAGAAATACAAGTTTTTTTTTAATTATAATTTGAAGCTCGTCGTCTATCGTGCGGTGTATTTGTGACGGAGGGCGGACGCGTGGAAATTTTACAAAGGAACTCTTAAAAATATCTAACGGAACAAAAATCTTTTTTGGAAGCCTTTTCTTAAAACGTGGCCAAAATCCTTAGCCTCCCAGCTAACGAAATTTGTATAAGTTTGTTTTTTTTCTCCTCCACGCTGTATTTCGCACATTGTATCATAAGCAGAGGTAACCAAGTGTTCTTATTTTTTAATAAATTTTCTTATATATATTTCAATTTGACTTGTCATCAATCTTCATAATAAAGTTCTACATATATGTGGACATTCTTTGTTTAGTTTCCCCTAACTTACATACGAATAACATAAGCAAAACTGCATTTCAGATGTAAAGTAAGCGAATAAGTCGCAGCCGAACGTATCCGGCACAGTTTTCACGCGAGGCGTAATTGCTCAGTGTCGCAAAAACCCACCGAGATTGGAATCAGAGTGAGAAACGAGAATTAATGACCTTCGCTGACGAGGGGAAATGGCGAAACGTATATTATATATGTAGAGTCGCTATATGTAGAGTCATATAAATACCACTCTACTTTTTATGCCTCTTTATGCTGGCGCAAAACAAATATATCTGCCCTATATGTAAAGACGGGTGGGACAAAACGATACGATATCAATATAGAGAGGAAATAATAGGAAATCGAACGAAACACCATCTGCACTCTATACGAGTACAATATACGTAACATAAAACTGAAGTGTCTGTTTGTAGATTGAAAATAGATACGCCGTTTGTGAGTTATTCATATTTTTATTTAAATTTCAGAGCTGTGTGATTCTGTTTAAAATATGTTCAATATTGACAAGTGTCTAATAGAGAGAACCTCCAAGGTTCATTTTGTTAATCATTATTAATATTTGTAAACCTGCTTGACTCAAGAGACACTTACATACATCTTTAAGCTAAACCTTAGTTAAGTAGTCAATATTTTTTTTATATTCAGCTTAGCATTCACTTTATCTCGCAGCAGGCAGTAAAATAATAATTTCCCCCGAGTGGGGGTCGCATCCAATATTCCCTGGATAGTCAGACGCTGCTCCACTGCGCCATAATGGCCTCCATAAAGAATATCTACAAACAAATAGATATTTTTGTGAACACAAATATATTTCATGCAGCTTTCTAATATCACATGTCATGTTATACGTGAAAATAATATTTTATCTTCTTCCAAACTGAGATAGATCTGAAACTAGAGGTAAACTACGAGGATGTGACATTTTATAAATACAACTTTAAGCACTTATTACATTACTTTGAAAATAAAATAATTCTATTCTTATACATATATGACTGTGGGGAATGTAGTGTCTCAACACTACGTTCCCTCTACTCTACCCTACTGTGTGCGGGATACACCGTGAAGCTGACATATATGACATATACATAATAAATATGAGGAATATAGTTTAGTATAGCAGGTGAGTTTGTAGTCGTGTAGCTCAGGTACTCAGGTACACATGGCACGACGTTCAGGTAGATGATTAATGTACCTACGTAAGTTAATATTAAACTTATTATTCTTTTTCAAAAAACTATTCTTATTTTTACATTTGAAACTCTTCCGTTACCGAGTGACTCACGTTTACTGAATTTAGAAAGATGAATTTGACATCTAGATAGGTTAGGTACAGACGCACTAGAAGGGTTTTCTTAAAAGTTTTATAAGAAGGAGAAAAATAAATTTCTATGTACGTCTTAAATTCAACGTAAATAAAGTTGCGATTGAAATGACAAGGTTGCTTTTCAAGAAACATCTAATGACCATTTAACCATTTGAGGCAACTCTACTGTAAACACATCCGAGAAAACAATAAAACACTATGTTATGCCTAAACAGAAACAGCATCATACAGGCATCATACCCACAATTACACTACATTGCGTGAGTATTCAATATTTCTTACAAAGATTAATATTTCATTAAATGTAGTACTCTTGACGTTTAAGCTTTATAAATATGAAGTTGAAGCTTTTATTCGTTTCTTTGGAGAACAATTTGTATCTATACACTGATCTCGAGAAAAAAGAGCCGAGGACCACTCGACTTGAGTCAGTCGAGTTGTGGCCACTCTAGCTAATGTAGCTTTGAAAAACCTACTTTATTATTAAATACTATAAGATTTCAAATTTACCTTTTAGAACTGTTCCACGGAATAAAATTTCATTCTGACATAAAGTGAAACTTCACATAATCAAAAAGAACTTTTTGTTAAAATTCTCCTTGACCTAACGCTTTAGATTCCAGTCAGACCTGGTATAATAAAAATATTTTACTACTATTAACAAATAATACAGAAATTGAAACCGTAACTGTTCGTATGATGATCGAGATAAAATGTAGCCTCACATTACACAAAACAACACGGTGGTGCCAAATTCAACAATTTTTTTATCTTTACGCTGTAACCCGCACATAGCAGGGTAGGCAGAGTGCACTTGGGAACCTAATGCTAAGACACTCCGTTCTCATTTAGACACTTACGTTCCTCAATTTCCACCGAATTCTGAGGCATTGTGGGTTGAGAGGCAGAACTCAACGCCGCGCTTTGCAACAAACATGTATATAAAAAAATGAATTATTTACCTTCTTTTATCATATTTTGTCGGAATAGAGTTTTTATAAGAACTTATAGTCATCATACTCAACGTTTTTGTTATCACAGCTTATTACATAGAGTGGTCATTTAGGGTAAAATAGAAGTGACCTCGTCTCTATCACGTTTTATTCTGCCCATCGGCCTGTCACTCATCCTGTATAATAATAAAGTGCGTCCTCGCAGTGCAGTCACGCCGTGCCTCAAACATTTCCCAGTTTTTGCTCTGACAGATGGTTCGGGCGGTAAATAATTAGCATGTTAATCGCGACCCGCCCGTTGGCCCGCCCGTTGTGACACGACGAGGTGGAGACAGAAAATATTAGAACTATTTGACTTAGCGCTTTGTTTTGAACTGAGTTTTATTTAAATAATCTAAGAAGTCTCTTTGGTAAACGCACTAATCTCAGAAACTATTGGTTGGAATTAAAAACTCTTGCTTAGTTGTATTCCTTCGTCGAGGAAGGCTTTAGTTTATAATAAATCACGTTAATCGTTGCGATGTAGCCCACTGTGCCTGCGGTCACTAAGTTCGGGCATTTAGAATGTTTGATACACAATCAATAGCTATTTCCGTTTTACCGCAGGGACGAGGCCGCAGGTAAACGCTAGTAAGATTATAAAGGTATAAAGATATTAAGATAGTTTAAGATTTCTATGACAAATAGATAAGATTCGTTAAAAAATATACCAATTTCGTGAAATTCCTCCGTCAAACCCTTTTTTTGATGTTACACAAAAAAAAGGACATTTAAAAGAGATATTTTTGCAAATAGCTCGCGTCCCACATTTTTTTATGACAAAAATCTTGTTGTAAGTATTTTTATGATGGTTTCGTGCTTAAATAATTTAAATTCGTCGACTTTTACCTTACCGGACTGTACTGTGTATATTTTTTAACATGATTAATTTGACTATCGCGGGGCAGATCGAGGCATCGGCACGTTTTAAGCTCGCCTTTTAATAATGCCGACCGTTAATCCTTTATTTGCCATTCCTCCCCAAGACTGTGGAGTCGTCGTAAATTCTAAAAGCTTTTGTTCACTTTGTTCGTGTAATTATTTATGTCAACGCATTTTTTTGCATGAATTTTGAGATTTTTCTCATTGTTTTTTCCCTCTTAATTAGAATAGTTATGGTCTTTATTCAATGTGAAAAGGTAAATGTTATGTAAGCTTTGATAAATGAAGTTTAAATACTTAATCATTTTAGAAAACCTCCAAAAAAATTAACTTAGCGGGATTTAGAGACCGATCAAGGGACATACATAAATTCGAGTCCTGATATTCGTTCAATTTTTTATACATTCTCTTAACATTTTAATTTTTAGGGTCCCGTACCTCATCATATCAATGAAAAACGGAACGCTTATCCGTCCGCCTTTGTTTGTCTGTCAAGACCATTTATCTCTAGTTCATGCGAAAGTATCAAGCTGAAACTGAAACTGAACTAGTATTAAATATCCTGAATATTTGATCTACTAGATTAAACTATAATTCTAGGTTTTATGTTTGTAGTATTATGCTCGGTAAGCACATCTTTCTGGTCTCTGTATTTACTATCGTTACTCTGTCAAATGTATAATGAAGTAAATAAAAACAATATACTTGATACAATATTTCAAAATTTTAGCTTGATTTCAAAATATAAAAGACAGAGAGTAGGTAGGTAGGGGAGTAGGCCTTACATCAAATAATGCATTAGTAATGTTTCTATAGTCTCCCCAAGTTAAATAAGATTTGGCCAAAGTGCAATGTTGCTTACAAATATATTTTAATTTCATAGAGATTATGATAATAGAGTTCTGCGTGACGCGTTACGTAGCGTAAGTGCTCTACTGCGACTTAGAGCGAGCTCTGACTTTACATATATGTATATGAAACTGTTCTCTCTTAAGTGTAAACGTTAAAAGCTTAATAAAGCTCAGTTAAGATTAAAATGTTATTATGTTTTAATTAATAATTTGAAAAGTATAGGTACTATTATTATAATTAAAGCGATCGATGGACTGTAATGTCTTTGTTATCAATCTTTATGATGAAATTATTATGATGATAAGATTTTATGTTTTTGAAAATCAGGTTCCGACGCAGTGGGGTGGCGTTTGAATGTTAACCCGATGGTTGAGGGTTAAGCCCTAACACGTATGAATGGATTATTTATATTTCTCGCCCTGGCACAACATGGAGTTCCAACAATAATACGGGTGTCAAGTGGTCTGGTTTAACGTAACGTTAAAACAGACGTCCCTCTGCCTATCGCGGCTACCTGATTTTTGGGAAAAGCTTCAAGATGCTTACTAATAAGGTTTTTCCCTTACGTTCATCTATATCTTAAATTCACAAGCGAAACTCAAAGCTACAATAAACCCCGAGAACATTTAGTACACGTTATTACGCGAACAAAAATGTAAAATTAGCAGCAAAGTTACTCTTGTACTAAACGTAACTCGTTGTCGTAACACGTCAATTCTGTAAGCACGAGCCAACTTTTACTTCCCAAACACAGCGGATAAAGCGAATTTTCAGTTTCACAGATAAAATGCGGCGTATATGTAAAGTTAGAGCGACCACTTTGCCACCCCACTCCCCACTTCTACCATGTCATAAAGCTTCGCGCGCACACTACTACTTAAAAGAAAATACATATTTTTTGATAAAAGTATAACATATAGCGGTGTAGGCAGAGGGAACCTAGTGTCAAGACCCTCCGTACCGTGAATTATATTATTATTACAAAAGGATTGATGTTACGATAGTAAGATCCCTTGGAAAAGAATCCCTTGCAAATATTTGAGACAAAAAGCTATAAGATTTATTTTTTGTCCTCTTTTTACCATCCAACTTTGTGTAAAATAGAATGGAAACCCTTTCTATATTCTTAATTTTTCAGTTTTCACTCAAACAATATAAAATGACTTTTCCCGAATTTCAATATTCAAAATTAATATAATAAAGAAATTTATATTACTCTAAATTATTTACTTTACACAAATTATAATAAATAGACTTCATGTTAATATCTAAATACATTTAAAAATTGGCGCTATAGTGACAGTGTAACTTTATTGAAGTAAATAATCAAATTAGATTATTAATAATTATATTAATATTAGTTCATTTTTCTGTGAATATTTAATAATTAAATAATAATTTAATATTCTATATTTTCAAACTAAGCAGTCAAAACAGTATTTATTATAAAATATTAGATTTTCTTATCCAATAGCTTTATGAGCAGTACGAGTATAACCATCTAAATGTAATAGATATTTTTTAAACAATAAAAATATTATTAAATAACAAAATACCTCAAAGCAGTGTGCACAAACCTTACAAGAGATAGGCTTGCCACCAAAAAATTTCGTCCTTTCATTTCACCCGGCAACCGCCACGATCATTGTAAGTCCTACATAACTCAGAATGGTTATTTTTATTTGATACAGCGATTAAATGGCTGACGCGTAAAGCGAATTTGTGGGAATAGCGTCGAGATTTTATTTATTTTATTTGAATCTATGTATTTTATGTTACACTAAGCTATAATATTAAAATTTACTAACTTTTTAACCAACTTCTATAAGAAAAAGACTATATTTTTTTATGCCCGTCCATTTCGGACAATGGTATCTCCGAGGAAATCTTATAAGTCTTAAATTTGCAATAGGTATGTGCGCGACAAATGGACGAATAACTCAATATCATGCCAACCGATTCCGATACTAAGCTGACTTCGCATATCGTACGAAGAGATAGCATCTCTACGGCATTCATCTTTCTTTCATACTTCTCCTGTTATACCCACGTCTCGCTGCTGTATAACAACGTCGGTACCAACACTGCATTATATACAGGCAAAAAAAAAGCAAAAGGCAGCTTAGCTGATGTTTCACCGTCTCATCAATGCAACTAAGGCTCCGTTAACCCTGTTACCGGCAGCAATATGTCTTTCCACATCCATCTTATAGATATAAGATGGCCATCACTGCTGAACATACTTCCCAAATATACCATTTAATTCACTTGTTCTAATATCTTACCATTTACACTGATCTTGCATTATGTCCTTCCTTCATCTCTTTTAAAAACCAGAACCTTTGTCTTATTAGCATTCAGGCTTAGACCATTATTTTCATACCCTTCTTTCAGAGTGGTGACCAATGCCTGCAACTCGCATTCTAATGATGCAATGAGCACTGCATCATCTGCGTACAGCAGGTAATTCATATTCAAGTCACCTACTTTCACTTCCATATCACTATGTTTCACTCCTTGGAGACAGCTATCCGAATACAAATTGAATAACTAAGCTGACATGGCTCAACCTTGTTTAACACCCGATTGAATGTCAAACCAGGGCGACATGCCAGCTCCTACTCGCACGCAGGCTGAGTGATCTCTGTAAAGAGACTTTACAGCCTGCAGCAAGGGTCCGCTCACATTGTACCGGGGTAGTATCTCCCATAATTTCGGTCTTACAACTCTGTCAAACGCCTTTTTTGGTTAACAGCCAAAATTTTTTCCGTTATCATGCGGAGTGAAAAGATCTGATCCATACACTCTCTTCTTCGGTCTAAAGCCTCACTGGGCCTCCCACAACAGCCTTTCAGATCTTTTTTGCATTCTTTTCGTTAATATTTTATCATAAACTTTACTACCCATTCTAATCAAACTGATAGCCTCATGGCTTGTGAGGTCTATCTGTGAACCTTTGCCTTTATACAAAGGCACGATGACTGCACCTCGTCTATCATTTTGGACCTCCCCTTGTTTCCAGCATAAATTGCATAAAAACCAGAACAAGTCCAAGATGCGTGGCCCACCATATTTGATCAACTCCATCTGCTTCCACTGCCTTATCACATTTCAGACTTCGTATTGCATTCTCAACTACTTTTATACAGATTTCACAATCAACTACATCAAGACCCAGCGTTTCGCTCGCTTACTTGAGACTGAGACATTCATACATCTCCTTGTAAAATTCCGTCCATTGCTGCAAAACGTTTGGTTGTTCCGTTAAAATTTCATCGTCCTTCGAAAGCACTCCTTCCATCCTACAGGTTAGCGAGAAACCTCGAGAAACACCAATTTCTCGCCAGAAAAGCTTGTTCGTTAACCTTTTATTCCTTTCATTCTCTGCCTCTTCACGCTTCATCTTTACCAGTACTTTCGTTAGGTGTTTGCAGCTTACACTTTTTCCCATCAATCGCTTCGCGTCACGCTTTTTGCTAAAACCTCCTTTTTCCTTTACCACAAACAGCGACAGGGCGCTCCTTCTTCTATAGAAACCCTAAGGTTCTGTTCATTATCTCTATGCGTTCCTGAGATAAAGGGTCTTGACAAACAGACGGACGGACAACAAAGTGATCTTATAAGGATCCCTTATATCCCTACATTATGATTCATGCTGTATCCCGCATAAGGTATATGATACGGAGTAAACCTAGTGTTATAAGAGTCTGTTTCTCATTTTCCGCTTAATTTTCTAGACATTGCATAGTGAGATTTCGAGACATTGGTTATATAAGAAATAAATAAGAAATTTCAATTGATCCATCCGCAATTTGCGACAGCAAAGACACAACTTTCAATAAAATACGGCACAGAAATACGCGGGAAGAGCGTAAAGACTCCTATAACATAATACATATTACAACGTAGATATATAGGTTACTTTGTAACAAAAGAGCTCTACCTAGCGACATGTCCTCTAAGTATTTAACTGTGAAATGAAAAAACTCCGCCGCTGTCACGAGCGAGGGCGTCGCTTGGAAATTTAATGGAAGCTCGGTCCTCGCCGTGTAGGCTCGCTCGCCGAAAAATAACTGACTTAAATTAGTTTTTTTTACCTAAAATGCACATTATTTTGCTCATTAGTTAGCATTATCTATGTCTTTAAAAAACTTAATTAAAAGAAGAATTACTTACTTACCCATATTTTTTATATTTCTTTTAGCTTCACGCTTTGTCCCGCACATGTATAGGATACATATAGGCAGTATAACCTGCCTGATGCCTGAACATACTGTTTAGACACAACGTTCCAATTAAGACACTTCCGTTTCGTTTGGGGGAAAGTGTCCCCCAAAGTGTGGAGGCATGGCGTGTTGAGTGGTGTTACTCAACGTCACACTTTGCCTAGTTACCATGGCGAAGAAATGAAAATATTAAATATTTATTTCCTCGAGTGGATATCGACTATGTACGTATGTACTAATTATGAATATTATAAAAGTTAGAAATTACTGGTGAGCATTGAAAAATTCTTTTTGTGCTCGATAGTCCATTGATCGAGGAAGCCTATATGTAATACATTATAATACATTATGCATGACGTAAAGTAACTCGCTGTAATTATGAGCAGAGACTCAAAGTAAAGAACAGTGATAGAGCCACAGCACTAATACCACGTGTTAGTTATCGCTTCGGGACACACGTATACAAGTACATACGATATTACGTATTGTTACCACTTCTATAGTGTTATTGTTTCTAGGGTACTGATCAATGAAGAAAAGAAATTGTTTGCCTTGCTCTCTCTTATTTGCGAGAGAAATCAGTCAGGAGGACATAGGACCACTGAACTCTTTTTTCCACCTATGTAAAAATTGAGTACACTTAATTTTTTTTTACTTAAGGTTCCATAGTTTAAAAATGTGATGTCCGTATGTCAAGACAATTTGTTTCGAGATTGAATTGATTGAGAGAATTAATCAAATGTTTAGGTCTATGGGCTTTTGTAGCACTGTAAGAATCTGCCTTGCTTGCGATGACTTACATCGCAATCAAGACATACGATCATTTATGCAACGTTTTTACTGCATTTTGAATTAAATTGGCCGCGTAGTCAAAATCTATATGGTATTTCGCGTGGACCTACAATCACGAAATTTGGGACGTAGTAAGAAATTTTAATACAAACAAAGGAAAATTCCGAAACATGTAAATTTATTTAATATTACTTATAAGAACTATTACAAATTTATAATTATAGTCCGTTCATACAAGAGGAGCGTATACGCCTGCAAAATAAAATTTTGTAACCTTGTCTTTAAACTACAATGTTAAAACTGGTACGAAAGCCTAGGTGGGAGTTTCCGACTCGTACATGACTGGATTTGCCTTTGCCATAACTTAACGCCGTATCCTACACATGGCAGGGTAGGCAGAGGGATCTAGTATAAGACACTCTGTTTCCATTAAGATACGTCCATTCTTCTCTTTCCGCCGAATTCTCGAGGCATTGCTTGTTATGTGGCGGAACTCAATGCCACTTTTCGCCTCGTTACTAGAGCGAGGAAATAAAAATATTCAATATTTCATTCCCTAGAACGGGAATCGACCCCACAACTATCGCGTCGCGTCAATAATTTGGTAAGGAAAATTAAAATAGTTCCGCGACTCAATGTCTCCAGAATTCGGCGAGAAGTGGAGAATAGAGTGTCTTAACACTAGGTTCCCTCTGCCTATTCTGCTATGTGCGGGATACAACGTGAAGCTGATTTATTATAAGTAGTAGATGTTCGGCTTAGTCGTTAGTCGTCAGAGCGCTAGGACGGCTTTCAGGAGCCGCAGGTTCAAATCTCAACTCATTAAAATTTTTATGTTTTACAGTTTTTAATAGAAAAGAAAAACAAATATACAGTTTACAGTTTATTTTACAGCTAAAACATCTACATTTTAAATTAAAAAAAATGCACTAAAATTCGGCGCAAAATGTGGACGGAGTGTCTTAAGAACAGGTTGTCTCTGCCTACTCTGCTGTGTGCGGGATACTATAAAAATATATTACATACATAGATATACACGTGATCTGTAAATTTGCGGTGTGCATTTCATAAATGTTACACTCAAGAATTATAATAATGACGAAGCGGAACGAGATTCCGCGCGACGCGCGTTAAGTAAACACCGGCCAACTCCGAGTCGACCAAAGAAGTCTCCTAGTGGAAATCGAATTCACAACTGTGTGGTTGCACTAGGTGCAGCTTGGATCTAATATCCTATTGAAAAACATTTTTATATTTTATAACAAAATTTTAAGTAAAAGTAAATAAGTCATTTTAAAAGTTATCGTTTGGAATCAGAACAATATCAAAGAGAAACGGCGGCTGCGAGCGAACTACTGAGCTAATTATAAAAAGTCATATTAGATTCAATATAACACAATATTCCTATGAATCATTTAAATTCGAGTTAAAATGTGATTTTTTACGATGTCTCCGTACGTCGGCACCTGTTCTACAGTTTTCGGCGCCAGCTCAAGAGACCAGTGATTTACGAGGGGCGCCTCAACACAGTGGAGTTGTCAGTACGGCGCCGAACTATTTTAGTTTAAATAATAA